>OV651813.1:38344080-38484080 GCA_927349885.1 Psylliodes chrysocephalus
AAATTTGGCTTTAAGAGAATCCAGGTTAGTATATAAAAATGACCAAGAAGTAATAGTGGCAGAGTTAGACTTGAAAGTTAGAGTTTTTAAAAATTTTTGGCACACCTTGCAAATACTTAATGGTTATGTCTGTCTCACCATTTTGCTTTCTGTTTTCTAGTTCGGCCCGTAAATCTTTAATAACTTGAACTTGAATAGACGTTTGATCGGTGATTACTGAAAAGTTTTTAGTGGTAGGGTGTTCAAGTAGTTTCTTTTTATTTCTTAATACAGAGCGGGCATCATATTCATTGGGCAGGACAACTTTAATCATACGTGGGTACTTTGAGTTTGACTGGGGCTTGCCAAGTCGGAAAAACGCTACGGGAGTTGAAGAGCAGCCAACAGATTGTAAAACTTGTTTAACTGCAAATTCGTCATGCTTCTTTTTAGTGTCGTTATCACCAGGTGCTTCAGTAATTCCACGCACTATAACATTCTTAGCTCGGTTCATTCTATCAAGTGCTTCGTGGGCAATTTTATCGGCAAATTGTGGGGTAGTTAAATGTTCAAAGTTGGATAGTTTTTGATTAATTTCCCCGAATTTTATTTTCATTTCATCTAGTTCCTTGCTTAGGTCATTTTTAAAAGACGCTAGGAGGGTTTTAATATCCCCAAATTGATCCAGACTAGCGTTACATGCCGAACAAAATATTTTTAAACATTTCGCGCGGTTTCGCGTGACTCGATCTTCTGCTGATAGTCCCGTGCAGGCGAGGTGGATAGGCCGTTTACAGCCATCACACTGAATGTTAGTCGTATCTCGATCAGATACTATTTTCGTGCAATTCGCGCAGTTGACCGTGGGCATCGTGATAGTAAGTAAACGATGGAATTGAAATAGATTTGTTGACAAATATCAGGTTTTTAGCACAAAAACTAAGATTTACACCTTACCAAATGCACTTTGTAGATGTTTGTAAAGTTTGTTGGTAACACAAGACTTTATAGAACACAGTTCGCACTCACAACAAAAGTTTCTTTATTTAATTTAATAAATTTACAATTTAACTTGGAGAACACTATCGGTACGTGTTTACTCGTCAAAGAATTCAACTTATATATATATATATATATATATATATATATTGTTATAAAACACTCTGCATAAAAAGCTTTATTTTATAATAATAATAATCATAATAATATTAATATGTGAAAAATCTGTTAATTTGCCAAAGATATGAGTAAATAGTAAAATAACACCCTATATAACAAGTTTTAGTTAAAAAGAAATGTCAAAGATGAATGACAAATTAATTAAAAATTTTCGATTTGGTGTCAGATACAAATTTGAGAAACCTTGTCAGTCAGATTTAATTTATTCTCTAAAATATATTAAGTAAGCAAATTTCATAGGATTTTGTATATGGTAGTACCAATCATGAGTATAGGTCTCATTTTATAAATTTGTGCGGAGCTAAACAGAAATGTGGTTCAGTACCTTGTGGCAGCAGTAGCATAGCATCGATTTTCAGTATGCAAATATTAGCATACTCATTGGACTGAAGTTTTCCGACTGTGAGTACTTTTTAATATTTGTGAAAACGGAACAACTGCTTGAACTGTTACAGAACAAAGTAGTAAAATAATTTCGAAATTTGTATAGATTAATTTAATTTAAATTTGAAAAGTATAGAACTGTAAATACTAGTACGGTATTTTTTCTGTATTTAATTTTTAGATTATTTTTTTTTTCTCATAAGGTGTGAATGTGAGGTATGAAAGGATAGTAGTTATTATAAATTAGTAGATATAGGTAAGCAATTTTGAAACTGTTTCTAATGTTACATTGTGTTTGACAAATAAAAAATATATTTGAAAGATTTGATTTAAAAAAAAATTGTCAATTTGTTTACTTAATTATACAGGAAGGTCCTATTTTTCTTTTTAATAGCGAGTTGGCAAAATTAAATATTTCTAAATTTATTTTTAATTTATTGGTTAATTTACATGAACCACCCCTGGGAGCAAGACAATCCGCTCTAATGATGTAACATAAGGGCTAGCCAAGGTAAATAATAATAAAGTAGTTTTTTTGTAAACTGTAGTGTTATTAAAAACAAATTATAACATTACAATTTGGCACCTAGCAACGTAGGGCAGTAAAATTAAACAGTGGCGTACAGATAAATAAAAAAAAAAGTGTCCTGTAAATATTAAAGTAAAGTTGTGTTTTAATTTATACAAAGTATAAAGTGTTTGATAGCTAGGTTGTGATTGTGTTTTTCCAAAGAAGTGATTTTAATTAGTATTTAGTGTTAAAGTAAATAGAAAAATGAAAGAAGAAAAGGGTAAGAAATTAAGCGAATTAAGAGTAATCGAATTAAAGGTGCAATTAGAAAAAAGAGGCCAGGAAGCAATAGGACTGAAGAAAGAATTAATGGAAAAACTGTATGATATATTAATTGAAGAAGGACAAGATCCTGAAAAGTATTTATTTACTGAACAAGTGAAACATGATGGGAAAACAGATATGTCAGAGGAAGAGGAAGTGACAGAAATTGAGAAACAATTAAAAAATAATGAATTTCAAGATACATCAGATATACCAGACAAAAAAAAAGAAGTGCAAGAGAGAAAAGAGAAAGAAGATAACAATGAAATAATTAAAATGTTAAGAAAAATGGAAGAAGAAAGAAAACAAGATATAAAAAAAAATGCAAGAAGAAAGAAAACAAGATATGAAAAAAATACAAGATATTGGGAAAGAAATTAAAAAGGAATTTAAAGACGGAATAGAACGAATGGAAAAGAAGTTTGAAGAGATGGAAAGGAAACAACAAAATATAGAACAGAAAGTGACAATACAAAATACAAAAATTGAACAGACAGAGAAGGAAATTAGAAGAGTTGACAAAAATGTAATAAATAACAGTAAAAATATCAATTCAATAGAACATATGGAACATATGGAACAAATGGTTCAAGACAATTGGAAAATAGCAGAAGAAGAGAATTTGAAGACAAGAAAACAGGCAGAACAAAATTTTAAAGAAATGAAAAAGGATATTCAAGTGAATGAGAAAGAAATTAAAAAGTTAGAAGAACATATTAAAGAAGGTTTTAAATTACACGAAGAAATAATTACAGCAGAGACAAATGATACAAAGTGGAAAATAAGAGAAATTGAAAAGAAATTAGTTCAAGATAAAGAGGAATATAGAAAAGAAATAGAAAGTAATATAAGACGAAATCAAATTATAATGACGAAGACTGGTGGAATTGATAACATGATGAGATTTAATGGTGATAATAAAATGCATTCAAAAGACAAAATTAAAATACCAAGAATAAATCATATAAAAAAGGAATATAAGAAGAAAACAGCAAGAAAGAACATAATTGAAGAAAAATGGGGAAAAATATACAAAAATAGGAGATTAACTGAACAAGAAAGAGTTAGAATCAAAGTCAAAGAAAAAAAATATAAAACAAAATAAAAAGGGGAATAGAAATTTTAAAATTGAAGATAATAACACAAGGCTATGGAAAATGAATTCGTAAAAAAGGAATAATATACAATTTACAGTATAGGATAGATAAATTATATAAAAGTGAAATAAATGGTGGAATAATATGTAGGAAACAAAATAGACAAATTTAAATAATTTAATTGACTAAAATAATCTAACATAATAATAATTATAAAAAAAGGAATAAATAAAAATTAAAATATGAACAAATTAATAAAAATTTATAAAATACCTTGGTATAGAAAAGAAAATGAAGAAACAGGAAAAGAAACTAAAAATTATAAATATGATGAAGAGATTATAAATAAATAAATAAATAAGAAAATAAGCAAATTAAGATGTAGAATATTAGAAGAAGAAAGAATTGATGTTTGAAAATCGAATATTTTAGAAAGGAATTGCAAGAGTAGTTAAAAATTAAATTAAAGATTAGGAAGGAAATGTGTTAAGTTTTTAGGAGAATAAATGAAATATGTGTATTGTGAAAAATATGAAATAATGAAATAAAATATGAGTGATAATGATGATTTATGGAATGAATGCGAAATAATATAATGAAATGAATAAATAATTATGAAGGGAAATGTGATGAATAATATGTGAAAATGGAGTGAAAGTAATAACTTAAGGAATAGAATGGATTATGAATAGAAATATGGAAAAGTGAGGAAGAATAAATACACAAAAGATGGACGAAATAATTAGCAAAACAATTTATAATAGAGAAAAACAAGTAAAGTAAAGACAAATTAAAAATATAACAGTAAAAAGAGATTTGAAGAAGAGTATCATGAAGAAGTTAAAATGATTAATTATGAAATATGAAAATTTAATAAATAAAGAGATGAGTTGCGAATTATAAAAATAAAATACAAATTGCCAAATTTTGAACCATATGATTATAAATAAAATGCCTGTTAATAGTTATTTACTCAAAGAAGTCAATAGCGGAAAAATCCGTGGGGTGTTTCATATCAATCAGATATACAAATATGAGGAATAGACTAAAAAAAAAAAAAATCAATAATTATGAAATATTGCCTAAATAAATAATAATATTATTAACCAATGAATTATTTGTAAACAGTAATTTTGCAGAATTGTACATATGTAAATAATATTCTAGGAACTTGCAAACAATAGATTTATCATAAAAATTGTGTGTTAATAAAATTTTTCTATAACAAATTTTAATTAACACAAAATTTTGGGAAATTGTTATAAAACACTCTGCATAAAAAGCTTTATTTTATAATAATAATAATCATAATAATATTAATATGTGAAAAATCTGTTAATTTGCCAAAGATATGAGTAAATAGTAAAATAACACCCTATATAACAAGTTTTAGTTAAAAAGAAATGTCAAAGATGAATGACAAATTAATTAAAAATTTTCGATTTGGTGTCAGATACAAATTTGAGAAACCTTGTCAGTCAGATTTAATTTATTCTCTAAAATATATTAAGTAAGCAAATTTCATAGGATTTTGTATATGGTAGTACCAATCATGAGTATAGGTCTCATTTTATAAATTTGTGCGGAGCTAAACAGAAATGTGGTTCAGTACCTTGTGGCAGCAGTAGCATAGCATCGATTTTCAGTATGCAAATATTAGCATACTCATTGGACTGAAGTTTTCCGACTGTGAGTACTTTTTAATATTTGTGAAAACGGAACAACTGCTTGAACTGTTACAGAACAAAGTAGTAAAATAATTTCGAAATTTGTATAGATTAATTTAATTTAAATTTGAAAAGTATAGAACTGTAAATACTAGTACGGTATTTTTTCTGTATTTAATTTTTAGATTATTTTTTTTTTCTCATAAGGTGTGAATGTGAGGTATGAAAGGATAGTAGTTATTATAAATTAGTAGATATAGGTAAGCAATTTTGAAACTGTTTCTAATGTTACATTGTGTTTGACAAATAAAAAATATATTTGAAAGATTTGATTTAAAAAAAAATTGTCAATTTGTTTACTTAATTATACAGGAAGGTCCTATTTTTCTTTTTAATAGCGAGTTGGCAAAATTAAATATTTCTAAATTTATTTTTAATTTATTGGTTAATTTACATGAACCACCCCTGGGAGCAAGACAATCCGCTCTAATGATGTAACATAAGGGCTAGCCAAGGTAAATAATAATAAAGTAGTTTTTTTGTAAACTGTAGTGTTATTAAAAACAAATTATAACATTACAATTTATATATATATATATATATATATTGGGCGCGTGTCCGGGATGATGGATAGGAGAACGGACATAATTGTCTGGTTAATAGTAGATTTAAGTAGAGTGAGAGAGCCTTAAAATTCTTAAAATCTTTTGCAAAGGCTATCGCCGTGAATAAACTCCCCCAATCTATGGTGTAAGGTAACGTGAATTGTCGCAGGGATAAAAGCAGCAACAAACGTTTTTCTTATAGCACCTGGCGACACTCTCTTGTATCTAGCCTGGCCGGTGTATACGGTGTTCTGCGTCCGTCGTCTCTTCTTTTCTTAGTTTCGCGTGGGAACCTTATGAAACCCACACAAATCCAAGGAGGCCGAACGTCAAAGTTAATCTCCAGCAAAGGAGGCAGAACGTCAACGTTCACTTGCGGCAGAAGAGGCTAGACGTTAACATTCACCTCCAGCAAAGAAGGCTGGACGTCAACGTTCTCTTCCAGAAAAGTTTCAATAATGACAGTCTCTACATAATGGCGGATGAAGATGACCTGGTCATGCTGCAAACGGAATTTTAAGAACATACTGTAATAATTGGCATTATTATTAGTAAAATATAAAGAATTATACAAAAATTCTAAAAAGTATGTATTGTTTTAACTAAATATGCAAATTGAAAACACACGTACTGAAATAAACCAATTAGGTTATTATACGTCAATGACTTACATTGAACTAAAGAATTATCTAAGGTAATACCCAGGTAGCACAAAAACATCCCGTCTACATTAATTAGCTGCAATTTTAGGCTCTTTAAGCTCGCATGCAATGTACTTTTAATGAAAACCTAATATCCATGCAACCGCCGAATGTACACATCTCATAGAGGTTACAAAGTGAAGTTCGGAAAACATTACACTAGCACTTTTACGATACTTCCCCAGAAAGTTACTCTAAAACGTTTTATAGATGTTTTAATGTGAATTAGCTCTACAGCATTATACAGTGTGTCCACGGATGGATTTAACTATACTTAAAAATATTTATTTTAAATTAAAAAGTAATATTTCATAATTTCTTCTGCTTGTTAAATAAATACCTGTTACCACTAATACTTTTATTTTCGAATTTTCACATAAAGATTCACTCATTACGGCTTGACCAATCACCCGTTACATCTTGACCAATCACTCGTTCACCACGGAGATCCGGACATCACGTGTTATTATCTAGTGGTTGTTAAAGGTTAGCTGTTTCGCGGAAAGAAAGGGTGACGTAATCATGTCGTGGATTTCGGAACAATCGAGAAAGGCCAGAGACGGCTGTAGTCATAACAAAACAAATGGCTTGGAGACAATGTTGCAGTATTTCAACAAACACATTCAACAAAAATAAGTAGCGGTAACCCACTCCCGAAATACTGGTACGTATTCACTCGAAATTACCCAAATCAGTACAAATGTTCTCGAAAATTCCAAAATCATCAACAAAAATCATGGTCGAAATCATCGCCGAAATTAAGATGGATTTTAGTGAAATCACCGAAATCACTGAAAAGTTTCTATGTGATTTCCGAAATACAGGTACGTTTTGACCTTAGTGGTTTCCTTTTGTTTCTGGCCTTTATCTTGTTTTGGCAGAAACACTATTAGGAATCGAACTAAATATATTTAGCAAAAAATAAGTTATATGCCTATTTTCTGATTTTGGTAGACACACTTAGCAATGTTATGATTGTGTTTTGGTATAAATGCCACTATATCTTGTTTGTGCATATTGTTAATGTATTAATATGGAGTTACTTTTTAATGGCTATCTGTTTATCATGAATATAGACTTTGTTGACACTTGTAGAAAGTGTACTTAACTCGAAAATTCCAAAAGTGGAGCTATCTTGTTTTTGCTGTAACCACACAAAATTCCACAAGTTTAATTATTTAAAAATTAATGCGACCAATAAATGTTTTCGCACATTTCGTTCAAGATTATAAAAACAGAAACCTATAGTTTTAATAACTGTTATTCGGGCCGCAAAAAAAGCTTGGAGGGCCGCAGGTTTAGTATGGCTGTACTAAAGGATAGCGGAGTTCCCTATATTTTTCTTCAGACAATTTTGTAGTATTTGCTTTTGCTTCTAAAATTCCTAGAATATCATCAGGTACAAAGAAAACTTAAAATGTAATATTTTTAAAATGTATTTTTAGTTCGATTAATTATTTTATTACTCAAAAGTTAGTTTTATAAATGTTTGGTGTAAAATGTAACTGTGCATTCGTTTAAATATAACTTCCTGTTTACAAAGATTTATCTGTCATTCTCTGTTTTTATTGTAGTTAAACCATTAACATTGTAAACTGAAACAAAGACAATGGTTTAGAAAATATTTTTCGATTTTATAGGAATCTTACCAAATCTTCTTAAATGTATAAATAATAATTTTTACAAAATAAATTCTTAAAGTTAAAAAATTGCTACAAACATGACAAATAAGAAAAATTGACAAGTGACAATTTACCTAAATATGAACGTTCCGAATTCAGATTGTTATGTTTATAGTACTTCTCGTGGATACATTTTATAGCATTTAAAATTATTACGTTGCGTCAAACATAACAGGTCGGTTAAATAGTTAAGTTACAAATAGAAGTTTTGCGAGGTTTAGATTTCCCTCAACAACCTCCCTTGAATGTTGCGTTCCCTTTAAACAACATCGCCAGAAGGGTACGTAAATTTTGGTTTAAATAGATTGTCGATACTTGACAGATGAGTAAAGGCTGTTGTCTGAAACACTTGCCAAATAGGCATGCACTAGAAGAGACTGTTCTTTCGGAACCCTATATCCCCAAATACCTTAATGTATAAAGTAAAGTCTTGTGCAGCGATTTGTGTGATAGAGATTTTGTGAGTGTGTTTGGTTTTGTTTTGTGACAAATAATTTATTTTCCTTTGAATGCCGATTTTACGTTTTTTCATCCCAAGGTTATGTATCATATTTATCATATATAGTTAAATGGTCAGTTGTTGATAAGTAATATAATTTAATAGGAAGTTTATGACATCATAATGTTGCGTATTGCAAATAGCAGAGTCTTTAACCAGTTGCCAAAACCCTCTAAACTATGCTAATATAGGATAATTCTATTTTGTTTTATTTTTTTTGCCACTGGTGAGTAGATGTTCCTTCACGACCCCAGGGACCTTCGGCTGGTGACAGTGCTGCCTTCATCCCTTAATAGTAAATTGATAACAGTAGTTAAAGACATATCAGTTGTTACATTCTTGACAAACGGTGGTACTTATTGTTACAATACTCTGCAAAAGAATGCAAGAAGATTACAAAACTATAGAACCGGGGTGTAAGCACCATTCAATGCCTATTAATCCCAAGGAGACAAAAATGATCCTTTTCACAAGAAAAAGTATAAAAATGAACCTTAAACCTATAGAACTCCTAAACACAAAATTAAACTTTGTAACAGAGGTGAAATACCTCTGTCTCACCTTTGACAGCAAGTTAACATGGAACTCGCACCTAGAAAATCGAGTAAAAAAGCATACAGTGCTTATGAACAATACCACGAACCGTGGGGCACACCTGGGGTGTCTCGCCCCAGAGTCGTCGCATGGACTTACACGGCCATCATAAGACCTATGCTAACAAATGGTGCAGTTGCCTGGGTACTGAAAACCCAAAAATTGACAGCTATCCACAAAATAGAACAAATTCAAAGAACAGCAGATCTCAACATAACAGGAGCCATGAAAACCACACCGACCAGAGCCATGGAAGTCATTCTTAGTCTTACTCTCCTTGATATTTGCACCAAGAAGGTTGATCTGATGATGATAACACAACCCCGCATGGTTGGAATAGAACCTGATGTAATAAACGCTTCCACTGCTTCAATCAAACATGGACTCCATCTCACCGAGATATATCTTCCATATGCCATATAAAGTTATAATAGAAAAAATAGAACAGCCGAAAGTGGCAGATCTACACCGACGGTTCTAAAACAAAACAAGGCTTAGGATGTGAAATATACTCCAGAGTGAGCAATAGTGCCAGTGTAGTTCAAACCGAACTCACGGGGATTCTCATAGCAGCAAAAGAAGTTACTGGAAACAATATTACTGGAAGGAAAATGCTCATCTATACAGATAGCAGACAAGTATTACTCATCCTGGACAAACCACGAATTTAGAGAGGATTAGTACTAGAATGTCACGAAGCTTTGGCCGAAGTATCCATAAACAATTTAGTCACCTTAAGACGAATCAAAGGTAACTCCACATCGAAAGATAAGCGTATTGCTAATTCATACGTATCAAGCTTGCAGACCACCTTTGGATTTTTCACATTCTAAGTATGCCATAATTTTAGGCCCATTTTATACCAACAAAAAAAAATCCGCTCCTTTATGAGAAAAATTAGGTGCTCTGCTAGCTTGATATCAAGCAGATGACCTAATTTTGATAACGCCATAATTTTAGACTTATTTTAGGTTAATTTTATACCAACCTAAAAAATTTCCGCTCCTTTCCTGATAAAAAAATTAGATACTCTGATGGTTTAACAACAGGCAGGCACTTATTGCGTTTTTGGGAAAAATTAGGTGCTTGAAAATACGAGTTTATAAAGTTTTTCGTTAATAAAATTGAGGAAAATAAAAAACTGGACAAAACATAATTTTAAGCCCATTTTATGCTATTAGTTCTATACAAATATAAAAAAATTCCGCTCTTGTCTTTATGGGTTTTTCGTTCAAAAAATTGAGGAAACTAAAAAAGGGAAACGACATAATTTTAAGTTCATTTACGGCTAATTCTATAGCATAACTGCCTGTACAACCAAAAATGTTTTTAAATTATGTTTTCCAAATTAATATAACTTTTATTTGAGACTTGTTTGCGTGCCTATACCACAAATTAAAATTTCGGGGAATTATGCACAGTAGTTAATTGAAACTTGTTAAAACCTTGCTATATTAAGTTCACACCAAAACCAAATTTACAAAACATTAATTTAAAAACACTTTCACATGCCTACAGGGTTATAAAGACGATTCACTGCGTGGCGGCTTGTCTATATTCATCGTAGCATACATTTTTCAAACGATGTTACAAAACGTCATGGGCATAGGTGAACGTCATCGGCAGTAAAAGTGTTAACAAATAGCAAGCAAAAAACAAGACGTGCCACTTGTTGCAGTCAGATAAGGGACTATTTTTTGTATCCTTGCCTAGCCTAAATCTATCGACATAATTATTAACTCTAATTAATTATTTGCACTTGGCCAATTTTTTTGCTTTAGTGCGCCTCTGCACTTTAGTTATGTGGTTTACTTTTGAGTCACACGTTACATAATACCCATGTATATATTTATAAAAATAAATGCAAAACCACTATATATAAGTATTATTTTCTTTTTAGCCCTCGAGTAAAATATCACAAAGTACTACTACCGGTCGAACCGCTGCTTTCAAGTCTCATCCTGTAGTCAGTCGCTCGTCGTAGTGTAGTATCGCGTTGCTCTTTTACAGGTTTCGAGTTTCACAACTCCATGTTTTAGTTATCTATTTGCCTTACAGCTGCCGATGAATGAACTGTTTTGATGCCTTTATTGCTACTATTACAAACAAAAGAAACACTCCAATAAACATTCCAACACGAATAAGACTATCTTTGTTGGGTTCTCTCCAGTGTAGTGCAAGAGAAACTTCTGGAAAATATGGATTATGGATAAAATGCAGCAATCTGTAATTAGATACAGACAATCAAGTATAGGATAATTATTATTAATTATATAACACTTTTTGCCAGATTTTATACGCGAGGAATGTTTTGCCTACTCAACTCAGTCATATAGGAAGAGTCCTATTGCGATAAGAAGAACACTGCTACGTCATAATCATTATGTTAATCTAAACCAATTTAATATTATCTATTATTATCAATAAATAAAGATGTACCTAAGCTGTCTGGTTTAAAAAATAATTCCTATATTCCTGGGATATATATATATATATCACATAATTTTTACTAAACTTCTGGGCTACCGCAATGGTCTGTTTTGGGACCACTTATTTTCATCCTATTTATTAATAATATCGTTAAAAACTTTAATGTTACAAGTATGTTATATGATGATAATCTAAAATTAATTTGTGTGATTAAAACTACTGATTATTGTGCTAAACTTCAGAAAGACATTGATTTATTAGATGACTGGTGCTGAGATTACCACTTAATGCCAGTCAGTGTAATGTGTAATGTAATTTAAAGAAATCAGATAACCAGATATTGATGTTTACTTTGACCCTAAACTAACATTTAATACACATATTGACAAAATAACGGCTAGTGCTTACGTGTAATCCAAAACATGAAAATGTTTAAAGATTTTTCTACAATGATTCTATTTTATAATGTTCAGATATCTTCAATTGAATGCATACAAAGACATTGTCAAGCTGTTGATGGTATCTGTATCTATAACGTGTGGAGGGTGGGTCACCCCCACGGTACTTAGGCCTCATTAGGCCCATTGTACATCCTCCTACATATTTAATGTAGTTGACAACGTCGCTAAAGGATGCTTCTCTTATATCGGCCTGTATTAGCCGACACTAGCCAAACACAAATCTTCTAATAAATGAGAGCGTCAAGCAATCGTAAAGGATATGGTCTCATCTTCTTGTTCGCACCCTCTGCAGAGTGTGGATTCTGGGTGCCCCATGATATAGAGATGCTTTCGTACTTGGCAATGACCAGTCAGATTATGTCTAGTCATAGTCAAGTATGTTTGCTGCAGTGTTGTCAGGATAAACTTAAGAGCTCCCTGGCAACTCTGCAGTATCCTGTTTCATCCCATCTTTCCTTGAGTTTCACAAGGGAATATTCTTTGATTAGTTCTGTCACTACCGATTTTGTTAGGCCAATAGAAGGGCCAGGTCCAAAAAGTATTTGGTTGGCTGCTTTCTTGACTAGTAAATCAGCAAGACGGTTACCTTTCGATGTGGCGTGACCTTTGATCTATCTTAAGGTGACCACATTGTTGATGAATACTTCAGCCAAAGCTTCGTGACATTCTAGTACTAACCCTGAGTGAATTCGTGTTCTGTTCAGGGTGAGTAGTGCTTGTCTGCTATCTGCATAGATGTGCATGTTCCTTCCAGTGATATTTGGTTATTTTTTTTTGCTGCTATGAGAATCCCCGTTAGCTCTGTTTGTACCACACTGGCACTATTGCTCACAGCCCATTTTATGTTTAGGTTTAAGAATCTGGAGTATATTCCACATCCTGAGCCTTGTTTTGTTTTAGAACCGTCGATGTTGATATGAATCGTACCTGACACTTCCGGCTCTTCTATTTGTTCTAATATAACTTTATATGGCTTATGGAAGATATATCTCGGTGAGATGGAGTCCATGTTCGCTTGGAGCAGTGGGAGCGTATCGAGCGCCTCCTGCCAAAAGCGACGTCTCGTCTCACCAGATCGCACATCAGGTTCTATTCCAACCGTGCGGAGGCGTGTCATTGTCATCAGAGCAACCTTCTTGATGTAAATATCAAGGGGAGTGAGACTAAGAATGACTTCCATGGCTATGGTTGGTGTTGTTTTCATAACTCTTGTTCTTTGAATTTGTTCTAGTTTACGGATAGCTGTTAATTTTTAAGTTTTCTCGGTACCCAGACAACTGCACCGTATGTTAACATAGGTCTTATGATGTAAGTCCATGCGACGACTCTGGGGGAGAAACCCCAGGTGGGCCCCACGGTTCGGTGGCATTGTTTATAAGCAATGTATGCTTTTTTAAATCTGTTTTCTAAATGGCTGTTGATGTTAAAGGGTGTGTGCATGCCGAAGGTGTCTGAGTGACCGATAGATGATGTAATAACAAATGTACTAATTTAAATGAGTGTACATGTTATTCGCAGTAGTCAAAATCGCCCATTGCCCGAATTTTTTGTCCACAACGCGTTATGAGTATAGTAGTTTACCCACGATGCGATTGGATACGTTTTCCCAGAACAGAGAGTAAAATTAATTATCAAGAACCCGTTGAGGGTAAAGTATACTACCTACCACACGAAATAATGGTTAACGAGCTTTTAGAGTTGCCACCTGCCCTTTTTTGAAGCAAAATGTCCTTGTGACTTTTTAAAGCTGAAAATGTAATTTCTTACGGAAAATGTCTTTTTTACAGCACATATCTTTAGAAGGGACATGGTTTGTACAAAAATATATAAGCTGAATACCTTTTTTTTAGAAGTTCAGTAGAAGGATGAGGACTTTTGCATACCGGGGCCCCTGTCAGCATCGTAGTCCTTTATTCACTTTTTAAGAAAGTGGTAACCCTGTGCGCTTTTGTTTTGCTTCCTGAAGAATTTTGTTTGTCCATGTCGCGTTTTGACTACTGTGTGTTACTCAGAACGCGTTTTATATAAAACGATAATATAAATAAAAGAAAAAGCATTTATTTAAACACAAAAAAAACTAGAAAAAATAAGAAAAATAAAGAAAACTAGAAATAGTGAAATACGTTTAAAAAACAAACATTACAAAAATCTCTATTGACATTTTGAATTGTATTTTACATTTAATTTCATGCACCTACATGCCTTCCTTTGACATCCTTTTAGACATTAACATCGGACAAATCCTTGCTTAGACCCAGAAAACAAACAATTTGGCTTCTTCACGTATTTTTACATGAGAACCTAAAGCGATCTCAGATATAAAAATGAAGGAGATAATTAAAACTCATTTCGGCTGTATAACCGTTTCAATTTTATATTTTTAGTGCCGAGAATGTACAAATATTGAACAGTCTTTTCCATAATGATTGCTAATACATTTCGAGAAGCTAGACGTCCATGATCTATTTCTGGTATGTTTGTCAAAACAGTTTTAGTGCCGAGAATGTACAAATATTGATCAGTCTTTTCCATAATGATTGCTAATACATTTTGAGAAGTTAGACGTCTGGTATGTTTAGCAAAACACTTATATTAACAGGTGGGAATTTGCATTACGATTGGATAGGCATTTTACCAGCTTGTCTTTCCATAGTCTGTTTGCAATCTCTTCTCTCTGTATCAGTTACTTTTTTATTGTCATGCAGTTTGCATAATGGCAAATCTAAATCATCACTGCATTCCGAGTGAAATGGTTCATTACATTCAAGATACAGATTACAAACAAAACATTTAGTCAAATTGGCATTTTCGTTTTTCAACCTTTTGCCGTTTCTAACGTTTTCTGTTTCAGTATCTTCTTTTTAGCAGTATTAAAATCAAATATAAATAAACATGTAAGTAATATTGTTTACTTTTTGGAACATTTATATTATAATAATTTTGTTTTTATTTATTTCAGGTTTACTACCTCTGGCTCATCTACACACCTGAAAGCCCCCTCTGCTAAATAGTTTATCTGGAACAGTTAAAAAATGACCTCTAATATTTCATTTTTTTATTTGGTACAGTAAACTGTGTAACAATTTCGGACAAATGGAAATTTCTGAGAAGCAAAAGTACCACAGATCCAGGTACATTGATTTTGCACGTTAGACATACACAGGAATCATAAAAGTAACAAAAATTCTTTTAGAGCCCCAGTATGTTGACATCCTTTTTACAATATTGACTCGACGGACTAAAAAAATCATAGCTAGACTATCGATTGCTATGGAAGCAGAAAGTAGGGAGATATGCAAAAATGTACACTGGCAATTTAATGTTAATACAATTGACAAACTTGTGTAACGAGAATATTGGTGGAGGTGGTGGCAGTAATACCCATAGGGGTATTTTTTTGAATAGAAAATATTCAGCAATTTCTTACTGTGTAACAACTGAAAGAAGACTAATTTATAGATGATCAATACATCTGTTTTAGTAAAAAATTTAACAACTACATATAACTAATTTAAAAAACTTTTCCAAATTCAACGTATCTGTCTCTGATAAATTATAAGATAAAAACACAAACCAACTATCTTTTGCAGCTTGCCTGCAAGAGTATATTCCTCTGATATAGTATATTACATTACAAGTGTGGAAAGTGACATTTTTCACACGAGTAGGAAATATTGTCGCACGAGGCACAAGTCGAGTACGACTATCACACGAGTGTGGAAAATCACTTTTCACACAAGTGATGTACAATATTTTTCCTACGACCACAAAATAATTTCATCAAAAAATGTAAAACCAGGTTATAATTATAATAATTAAAATGTATTTAAAAAAATAATTAACAATAATTGTATTTATTCAATTTTCATATTTTTCGAAACAAAAATAATAATAACAAAAAAAAACAAAAAAAACAAAAAAAAAAACAAAAAAAAAACAAAAAAAAAACAAAAAAAAAAACAAAAAAAAAAAAAAACAAAAAAAATTTGGTAACCTCCAAGTTTTGAACGCGGGCTCGCGGACCCCTCGTGTAAGCCAAAGTTCAAATTGTAACTACCCTACAACCTGAGCTAATGGGTCTTATGTCAAATGCATTTTTAATTCGATTTTAAGTTTAAACAGAATAAAAAGCCAAAATAATGAGATGTATGTAGTTATTTTAAAATTATATTAATAATTGTTGAAAATAAATATCTTGGATCTAAGTTTAAACATCAATTTTAATAATTAATTCATCATATCGATTTTACTATTAATATGGACATTACATAGATCAAAATAGAAATGATGCGTTTGACATTTTGTGACAGCTGATGCGGAAAGTAGCAAATTCGCACACGGGTGGAAAGTAAATTCTTATTCATATGCGTGTGATATAGAGCACTTTCCATATAGTGTGATATGTGTCACTTTTGTTAAGTGGTCGTAGGAAAAAATCTTTTAGTTAGAGCTTCTTTAATATCACATTTCTTTGTTTTTATTTTATAGTTTCGTGCCATATTTACAGCTGAAAAAATGCAAAATATAATATTAGATTTTTATTACATTACAAAAATAAAATGTTTGTTCATGGGCATGGGACTGGCGAAATATATCATAATTTTAAGGTAAAATATTATGCACAGCTTTAGAAATAATTTAAAAGCATTCATCTCTATTTCATGATGCATTCGCAATTATAACTTTACTTCAAAGAAGTTTCTTGTATATTATTTAAAATAAATAAACTTCTACATTTGTTGCCTTTATTTAAAATCTCAAAATACGAAGATGTATGCTACCAGTTTTACATTTTGGAAAAATATGTTGCCTAACCTAGTAGTAATTGCATTAAAATGGCCGCGCTCTATAATGGGCGTGTCGGACGTCTCTCTTGCACCATATAGTGGCAAAGTATGTGGCACAACGTCTCATAAATGTGTGTTTAAACAGACTAGGACCTAATATGGAGACCAAACAGGCAATCCATATTCCAACATTGACTTAAACATAGGCTGAGTAAACTGTTTTAATGGAAAACAATTAGAGGTTGTTCGAGTTTCTTAAGACGAAATCTAAAGTTCTGAGAGATTTATTTATTGCAGAGTGGTATGAGGAACACTACAGTAGATGTTGTTTTAAGCGCAGCCCTAAATCTTTCACCTTATTAACATGTTTACGAATTGAATCCGCCATTGAGTAACCAAATACAATCGTGGCATGTCCTCTATCGAAAGCAATTGTTTAACACTTGTTGATATTAAGTAACATAGTTTTTCACAGACCAATCACGCAGTAAACTAATATCAGTTTGTAAAAGATAACAATAATTGAGCATATATCTGTCGTGGGTAGGCAAAGGAGTATAAGTCAAAAATTTAGAAGCTGAGTAAATCTATGTTATATGCCTTATAAGTCGACTTATACTGATTTTTCCACCAAAAAAAGGTATTTTGAATTATACTCCTTTTGCCCACACACGATAGATACATCTTTTTAGGTTTTAGGTCATTAGCAAAAAGTAAATTGGAAAATATCTTCAATATCAATCATATGTACGAGCCTCAAAATATTGAAAAAATTCTGATTGGTTATTTAGAGGGAAAAAATACTAATATGGTGTTTATTTAGAAAACACAATCGGAAAATGCTGTTTTTGTATTTATATACAGGGTGAGTTAAAAAATCTGTGATCTTGTGAAGAGGTTGAGAAGAGGATCACTGCTAGCATTTCGGTATTATTATGGGCCTCATCCTGGGGAATCGCCTGTTTGATCGTAACTAATGTAGATAACTCGGGCGCGTAATTCAACGTTTGATGACGTTTCGCGTGTATATAACTTTTTGATTTGCGTACACGTTAGCGTGTACCTAGCCACAGCGCGTATCGGCAAAAATATTTAATTGCAAAAAGAGGTAAAAGGTTCAAGGAAATTAAATATATGTACCCCAAACTGGATCTCTGCTAATCTCTTAAAATATCGCTATCAAAAAGTGGATAAATTGTTTAATATAAAAAATATTCAAAACCCATCAGCTTAAATTTAATTATAATTTTCAAACTTAAATCTAACTAAATAAAAGCCTTATGTTTAAAAGGTTTAAACTTACCTCTAAATAGTTCAGCCATGTTTAATGTCAAATACAAAATTGAAACTTAAGTTTTTTGTAGTTAAACTTTCACAAACTTTCTATTAACTTTTGACAAGTACACAGAAATCCTTAGTCTGTTTGACGTTTGCTACATTACAACGGGTAACCATGGAAGTTGAAAGAACAAATGTTGTTGATTTTAGATACTTCAAAGCCTGCTTGATCAGAATCGAGTAACGATAATGTTAAGTTTGAAAAAAAAATAGGGGACTTATTCAATATTTTGAGGTGAATCTGACCCACAGTGCGACGTAAGAAAATTAAAAAAATATATTTTTGTTTTATTTTAAACATTTTTTTTTCGATTTTCCTGAGTGAAAAATCAAGTCACATACTCTTTACTTAACATAAAATCTGATCGTAAGGAAATACTTTTTTATTTTGTATAAACTACATAACAAAGTTACGGAATTTGATCAAATTTGCCGACAAATAAATAATCGGACGCTAATCTTTATTGGCTTTGAAATCAGTACCTAATATGCATGCATTTACTGATAAATCTGGTGTGCTTTGGTCAATATCTGTCAGTTAAAGGTTTATCCGTCAAATTTTGATATACATTTTTAAGAAAATGGCGCGTGGAGTTGCGACAAACAAAAAACTACGAGAAATTATAATTTCTCAGTACCACAGAGGTAAATTAATGCAAAAAATTTCGAATGATTTAAATATTGCAAAATCAACGATCGGGGATAATATTAAAAAATACGGAGAGACAGCTAGTATTGACGTTCGTGTTAAAAGTCCAGGCCGACCGCGTAATATCACAGAAAGAGAAAGCCGTGTTCTGGTAATGATTTGCAAAACCAACAGAAGGGCTACTCTATGACAAATACAAGCCCAATGGAATCATGAGGCAAAATTAAATGTCTCTAGGCAATGTTGCAGAGAATGGTTGCATAAGTCTGGTTACAGTTTTTATAAAGTAAGTTTGTAATTTTTCGTTTTAATACACAAAAATTAATAATGTTCTGTTACACAGGCGAAGGAAAAGCTATTACTGATAGCTATTCAAATAAAAAAAAAACGTTTGGATTGGGCAAAATCCAAAATATCCTGGACAATGGAAATGTGGAGTAATGTCATCTTCAGCGATGAATCGAAATTTGATGTATGCGTTGGGTATTTTCGAAAAAGGGTAATTCGTACAAAATCCGAAGCTTTTCATAAAGACTGCTTAAAGCGTACTGTTATGATATAGGGATGTATGAGTAGTAAAGGGGTTGGCAAATATGAGTTCATTGATGATACTGTAAATGCAGGAAAGTATCAACAAATTTTAACAAGAAGCTTAATTCCAACAACAGAACAATGTTTTGGAAATAATAGTTTTATCTTTCAACAAGACTGTGCACCCTGCCATACGGCGAAAACAACGAAAAAGTGGTTTGGTGACCATAATATAAAAGTTTTATCGTGGCCTTTGAGTCATTGAAACATTATGGCATCAGATGAAGAAGTCTTTGCGTAACGATCCTCAGCATACCGTTCCAGCTTTAAAAGAAAAAAAATTCACAAATTTGGAACTCTTTTACCCCCGAATATTGTAAGACTTTAGTAGATTCCATGCCACGACGCATTCAAGCCGTTATTACCGCAAAATGTGATGTTACCTCGTATTAAAATTCGATTTAAGCTATACAATTCAAGTTTGTTCGAATATTTATTTGTCGGCAAATTTGATTAAATTTCGTTACTTTGTTAAAAAGTATTTCCCTACGATCAGATTTTATGTTAAGTAAAAAGTATGTGACTTGATTTTTCACTCACAAAAAATTGTTTAAAATAAATATCAATATATTTTTTTTAATTTTCTTACATCGTTGGAACATAGAGTTATTAGGGCTCGTAGTAAGAACAATAATGGACCCAGATATAAACCATGTGGAACCTCTAAAGATACGTCATATTGGATTCACAGTCTTATACTCATCATTTGAACTCTGTATTTTAAATAGCTTGCAAGCTAAATCATAAGAGAAGTTTGTAGGGCCGCCGAGAGTCATGGTGGGGCCCCGGGGCAAAAACACTGGCAAGGGCCCTAATATAACTAGGGTTGGCAGATTTGCGGAAAATAGCGAGGCATTTTTATAAACAATCTGTGTTACATTTCCAAAAAAAGAAAAGGGTCCTCCAAAATCAGTACTTAAAAAATAAGCTCAGCTGCTAAAGTTGCCGAGTCCCCTTGTGCGCGGGTCCCGTGGATTTTGCCCCCCTCTTGTCGGGCCTGGTAGTTTGTGCAAGAAGAATGGATATCATGGCAAAACGGACAATCCACTCGAGTTGTACAGTTTGTTTCTTTTTCGACTCATTAACGAATATCTACAAACTTTAAAAATAAATATAGGTTATTATGTTGAAATAACTATTTAAAAAAAAAGCTTTTATTTAATTAGCCTTTAATCCTAGATTCAATACTAGATTTGATGCTATTCTCAGCGCCATCGACACACCTAACTTTTTAGTTATAATATTCATAAAATTGATTTTATATAGATTTATTTATATTTCTGATTTTTTTTTGTAAATTAGACGAATATCTTGTTCTCTTTTTCTACAGTCACTAATTTTTAATTAAATTTAATCTCAATAATTTAAAAATATACTGACAATTAATTTGACAGAATTGTTAGTTATTTAAAATTAAAAAAACGTACTCTTGTTATCAAATATGAACTATGATTGCTGGATTTTATATTTGTGCAGTGTTCTTACTAATTAGAATAGATATAAAATATATTCGTTCAGTTGAACAAACAACGAACAACTACTAGACTATTTTTTTTTACAAAAATCGAAATTATTGTGAAAGAGTGTGGGAGTCTTGTCACAAGGATTGTGTATGGTTATAATTCGGTATTGGCTTAACATAAGGCTCTAAAACGCACTAGAGACTTTTAAAATTACATTAAGAATAGTAGTTTGTGCAACAAGAGTGGATAGGACGGGCATAGCTCCCGAAGCCGAAATTTGATCACGACGCCGTAGGCGGAGTGCTTAATCGTCTAAGTGCGATGTGGACAATCCACTCAAGTTGTATAGAATATTTTTTCTATGACCCACTAATTAAAAATTTACAAATAAAAAAATATATTAGGTTATTAAGACAAAATAACTAATTTTAAAATAATTTTTAGACTTTTAAAAATTTTTAAAATAAAATAAACGAAAAAAAAAAAAAAGAAAAAAGTTAATTTCATTTTTCCCCATCCGAGAATCGAACTCGAATCTTCAGTGTGAAAGGCAAGAACGCTAACCACCGGACCACCTTTTATTTTTGTTGCTTTAATACTCGTAATTAAATTGATTTTATGTATTTTTATTTAAATTAACAAATTATTTATAATTATAGACGAAATAAAAACAGAAATACTATTATTTATCGATTCTACACACGAATAACTCATTTTAATGTATGTTTAATTTCAGTTACTAAAAAATATACTGACAAATTAGTTTGACAGAATTGTCACTTATTTAAAATTTTCTAAATATATGAACGATGATTGGTGAATTTCATTTTTTTGCAGCGTTCTTACCATCTAGAATGGATATGAAATATATTCTTTCAGTTGAAGGCAATATCATACTTTTTCGTTTTGTAATCTGTGCGTAGATAAGCTAATATCCATGTGGGTGTAGAAAAGGTATATTTGTGTTCTTAATGCCATTATCATCAGTTTAACTCTTTCACTGCTCGGTTCTATAAGCCTGCGCATTAATGCGCATATGTAGTACCCACCGTACTTTTATTTTTTAAAAGACAGATGTAACTGACTTAAATTTTGGATGAAAATAGGTTTACTTTTATAGAATTTGGTGAACTGTGTAACGGTTGGAACCGTTATTTCGTTATTTCGACACAGCCACCTCTTACTCAAATGTCATTTGTCGTCTTGTGAGATTTATTTTTGACTTGGTAGATAGCGACAAACAACTTGGTTTTATTTTTAATTTATCTTGGTCATCCGAAGTATTAGATGACTTTTGAATTCCTAAAATCCGTCTGATTTTATAAGGTAAGTTTTAATAATGATATATTGTTGAAAATATATATTTTGTACAAGGATTTCTTAAATAAATTGTCAAGGTTTGAACATAACCTCAATATCAACAATGAATAACACATGGTTAATATATATTATTTTTTTTGGAATAAGATATACTTTTCTATGTTTAAATATATTAAATAAGATTTTTCCTTTTCATATTAATTTTAGTCTCTGTAAAATTATTCATTTATTAGTTAAAGCATTTTATCTAAATTCTATTAAAATTTCCTGTTTCCTAACTTAACATTTTAACCGTTTTTTAGCATGGCTATATCTAGACGGTTTTTGATTAATCTCTAGACGTGATTTGGATTTATCTCTAGACGTTTTTTTGGTTTAATCTCTAGAAGGTTTTGATTCCATCTCAAGAAGGTTTTGGTTCAATCTCTAGACGGTTTTGATCTCATCTCTAGACAGTTTATGTTCAAATACTGAAGATCATTCTCAGTGCAGAATTATGCAGAATTACGAATAAGGATCCCGAATCCCTTGTGGAAGTTGCCTGAAGAAATACCATGATATAGATTTACATTCCGTATATTACCTAACTCACCAAATGATAAGTGCTTAATCAATAAATCGTTTTAAATTTAAATTAGTAAAACTTATGTGAATTAGAATTTGATAGCTACCTTATCTAAAGCATGGTTTAAATATTATTTGTTAGTGGTTAGTGATTTTCTATATTTTTATCACTAATCTAGAGTCAAGTGTAGTAAGCTTAAAATATAGTGGTGCCCAACTTCTTTTTCAAAGTCATTCGAGTTATTTAATAACCTAACCCACGCCCTATCAATTGAGCTCAAACACATTAAACAAGTAGATAGAATAACTAGATATCACGTTACAACTGATAGTGGACCCATCTATAAAAATGCCTTATATATTTTTGCAAAATTATAATTTTATCCAATATATCTTGAACGCGATAGCTGCGTTATGGGCAGCGAAAGTGGTAATAGATTTTTCATGCTACACCTATCAGAGTTAAAGGTGATTTCCAGGAAAGTACGTTCAGAATTAAAGGTGATTTCCAGGGAGTACGCATTTAATTTTGAAGTGTGAGCAGGGCAAAGCAAGCGTCGTAGACGTAAGTACTGATTCATTCATAAAACGCATGCTCGCTCCTCAGATAAACAAACTCGCACAAACCATCCCCATTTAAATTAGCAGCCGTCTCGTTCTTTCTAATGTGGCAGCCGATGCGACAGTTTTGTCTGCGTAATATAAAACACAGTATAAATGATGCATTAAATAAGGGCTTAATTAGGAATGAAAGGATTAGTCTAGTAGTTTTTCGTCGTTGAGTTGAAGGCAATGGCCTATTTTTTTCTTTTGTACTCACCTAAAATTCAAATTCATGACATTGACACGAACTGTGCTAACTTCCAAATATCTGAGACACATGCGCGTTCAGAAATATTCAAATAACTACCCGTTTTTCTAGTTAATCTGATATCAGTTGACAGTTATCAATCTAATCTAAGGCACATACTTTGATTTTCTTTTTTTTACTATACGGAGAATAGTCTCACTGCGCAGCTTTCTGAGTGCCTTTTAAAAGGATATAGAAAACTCCGCCATTTTGATCCCTTATTACGTGTTGCCTACATCTTGGCGCAATATTTTTAATAGGTTCGTTTTAACCATCCGCTTCTGCTTCGGAATTGTCGGTTTTCTTGTTTTAATCTGACAGGTTAAAACGACTAAACCGACAATTCCGGAAGCAGTAGTGGATGATTAAAACGTACCTGATATTTTGCTTGCTACTGTCAGGGTCAGTGAATATTATTTTTGGAGTCACAGTTTATTGCAAAAGAATCAGTAAGCTCACTCGGACCAGTTGAAAGTTCCAAAATAACATCCACTCCAGGACTACAAATTTAAGATACGCAGAAGACTGCTGTTTTATTATAGGCGGTTGTCATATATTGTATTATCTGAGTTGCGCAGTGTATAAACTGGAACATTGAACTGATCAAAAATGCCGACGCAGAGTGAGCGTTCTGATTCTTTAGCTATAAACTGTGGCATAGGAATCAAAATGGCCGCGCCCTATAATGGGCGTGTCGGACCTCTCTCTTGAACCGTATAGTAATCAAAGTATGTGAATCTAAGGGGACTGTTTCCGCAAATGTCTATTATGTTCTATAAGTTCAGGTCATACGCTATCCTACAAAAAATATTCGACCCAGTACCCGGTTTAAATTACTTTTAACATTTAACCTAATTTTAAATTTTTGTAATAAAGACGAGTTACTTAATTATATTTGGATGTAAGTGGAATAAACAGAGTAACTTGGCAAGGAGGCGACATTGTGATCCACAGTCGGTGATGTACTATCTTTGTCATTATTTTATTTCTGTCTGTTCAATAGCATTATTTTTCTACACCGTTTTCCTGGAGTCAGTATATAAAGTTAACGTACCTTATACAATTTTTATCGTGAGAAAAAATTCATGAATTAACAAATTAATGAAATCTTTATAATAATAAAAAAAATAACTTACAACCACAACTAGTCTAGTTCTTTTGAAACTTTTGAAATATCGACTGTTCTAAACGAAAAAGTATCATAGTAATTTAAAAGACATCTATCAATTATTATGAACTATAAAATATTGGTTTTAATAAATTTTATTCGGGCTGCCACTGTATTTCTCGCACAGAATCGAAGTGCATCGCAGTGGTCCCTGTTCTCTCTGTTCCGTTGGCTGTTTGTTTCCCTCCTTTTGCTTTTTTTTCCTTCAACGAGGTATTGATTTTTTCCGTGACCTATTTAACTTTGCTCGTGTTGGTCTGTTTGGATCTCCAACTTGAACGAGATCCTCGTTCCCGTTCGTTTTATGATAATATTGTCGACAGAACTTTGTTCAAGGGTAGAGGGGAATGGTCTCTTGATGAATCGGCTAACGGTGTTTTGACTTTAGAAGTTTACAAGTTTTTTTTTCTTACAATTTATTCGAGAGGTTTATTAAAGAAATACTTTCTTTTCTACAGGTAGATAGTGGTAACTATTTAGGGATGATTTTTTATTATGTCGGATCTTTGATGATTCTAATTACTTTTCTAATAAATACATCGTTTGCGCAAGGTAGTTTTCCGCAAATTATTAAAACAGGTAAAGTGATTCCTGTCTTTAAGAAAAATGGTCCAAAAAATATTAAGAATACAGACCAGTTACGATATCAAATAGCTTTTCTAAAATATTTGAGTATGCATTTCTCGACAGATTAATGTTATGTTTAAATAATTTTCAGGTCCTCAGTAGTAACCAACATGGTTTAAGATCTTCTATGTCTACTACCACTGCTTTGTTTTCCTTTTACGAAAAAATTATTGAACACGTTGATAAGGGTGAATGGTCCGCTGTTATTTACTCAGCAGAGCATATGACTGTGCGAATCACGATATTTTTTTGTCCAGATTAGAGAACATATGAGTAAGAGGCAGGCCTTATTCTTGGATAGCTTCATTTCTAAAAGGCAGGTCTCAGTTTGTATCCATAACATCCACCAGTAAAGATCAATGCAAACATTTTAATTCAGATCACTTGCCAGTTCAGATGGGTGTGCCATAGGGATCAATTTTAGGTCCAATGCTATTCCTCCTATATGTTAACCATATTGATTCAATTATGGAAAACAATTCTTATACAGCCTATGCCGATGACTTTTCTATAATTGTTTCTGATATATCTACTGAAATTCTTGAAACAAAATGGGAACTGATTTCAACTAATGTAAGTAATAAGTCATTATTGACGAACAGCCACAGTAGCGTTAAATGTCTAGGTATTTTATTGGATGAAAATCTTAACTGGAAACACAATTAAGAGAAGTTAATCTCTAAATTAAACTCATTGAAGTTTCTTTTTCTTAATTTGAGAAACGTTCTTGAAAAAACGCAACTATTAGCGTTATACTACGCACAAGTCGACCCCAGGATACCTATTCTCTAACTCATGGGAGCACTCCCACACTCCCATGCTCCCATACTCCCATGCCAACGTTGCCAAGTCGACAGAATAACTTTGATCTACTATTTAAGGACCGATCCACCGTTGTGTTAAACGAAGTTTAAAATGACATTTTTACATTAACAATGTCATTTTAATCTCCGTTTAACTCAACGGTGGAATCAGCCCTTAGTAATTCAAATTTGCTTTGTGATAAATACGGACCTAATCTGGCAAGCCCGCAATTCTCCCTCCCATAGTATAAAATCTGACCTTACTACGCATGTACCTGGGCTAAAAGTGAGTAAGCACGATATACCCACCTAAGAGTAAGAGAGCAAAATATATGGGAGCACTCCCATGGGAGCGCTCCCATGACTTAGTGAATAGCTATCCTGGTTACGTTATGGTGTCATTGGTGTCTATCGCTGGGGTAATGCCACAACTGTATCCTCTGTTTTCATAGTGCAAAAAACATTATTCGCTACATCGAGAATATTCGTAGTCGTACGTCGTGCAGAGAATACTTTAAAAAATTAAAAATTTTAACTGTGACTTCAATTTATATTTTTGAACTGTGTGTCTTCGTTCGTAAAAATTTAAATAAATGAATTTACAATAATGAATATCACAGTTATCCATCAAGCATGGGCGCCGCCAGTAAAAAATTCAGGGAGGGGCAGTTTTTTTTAAATAAAAGCGTTGCAATAAATTGAAATGAAGATTCTTTTACAAAAAGGATATAAAGTAGTAGGTTAAGTAGGATAGTTTATAAGTAAAAAAGTATATTTAAAAAAAAAAAAAACGTACAATAACCAAAGGCATCAAAAACATGTTGAATAAGCAAAAAACGCAAGCGCAAATTTGGCGGTTGAAATGTTAAAATGAAAACATATATTATATAAACCTATTCCTGGAAAAAATCAAAACTTCCGGTTAAATGAAACTTAAATAATCTTACATATACAATAACTCTAGCAATATTCACATTAAAAATAAAAATAGAAATGAAACAGTCTTTTTTTTGACCAAAATAAAAACGAATGCAAAATATATATACATAATAAGGCAAAAGAGCAGTCATAATCTAGTCGCTAAAAAGAAATTTTAATTTTCTTCTTTCTGAGCCAAATAAATCAATGACTTTATTAATTATTTCAAGTTTATTGTTGTCAACGTATTTCCTATGAAAACTTATAAGGACCTTATAAGATAATGAACTGGGACGAGGATACTGAGCAAAGCAGTTGTTGAGCTTTTGACTTTGTTTTGGCATTAAACATTACATATGTTGACATATTTTGTAACACCGTTGTGATAAAAATAAATTTTTCGTAGAAAAGCCTTATTGATTTATATTTTGCTGACCACTTGGTCTCGCACAACAACGGTAAGTTGGAAACCATTGCACGCCTTTTTGGACCCTCTCCAAAAAACATTATTGTTTCCTTAATGACACCTACAGAGTTTTGGACAACTTGAACAGAATTTAGGTCATTGATGACTAAATTAAGTTTATGGGAGAAACAATGATTTGTACATTTTAAAGTTAGTTTCGCATTTTATAGACTTATGAGCAAGAGAAAAGCTGGAGTAATTTGTTCTGCAGGTAATTTCCAAAATAACGCATCTTTTTTTTTAATTTCCAAAAGATCTTGTAAGGTACGCTAAAATTTACATAAAAGAAAGACCTTATTTAAAATTTAATATTAATAAAAATAATACAATTTTTTTTAATACTTAACCCAGGGGGGGGGGGCGACCGCCCCCTCTTGCCCTTAAGTGACGGCGCCCCTGCCATCAAGACAAAACGATCTTCTATCACTTTTCACTCTTAATACACAAATAGCTATTTTCCACATCCACATAGGTATTAGCTATTCTAAGCACAGACTACAAAAAGAAAAAATATGCCATTGCGTTCAGTGGAACGAATATACTTTATATCCATTCTACTTAGTAGGAACACGGCAAAAAAAATTAAATCCACCAATCACAGTTCAAATTTTGGTCAATCGACTACTATTTTTTCTTTTTTTATTTTAAATAAGTGACCATTCTGTCAAACTAATTGAGATTAAATATACGTAAAAATGATTTGTGTGTAGAATCAAAAAATAATAGCAGTTCTATTATTATTTCGTCTTTATTTTAAAATCAACCATACATTTTAATAAAACTATATGAAATCAATTTAATTACGAGTGTAAAAACTAAAATATTATGTGTGGCCATGGAAAAGTGACTAGGTCCCGGTTCAATTCTATGATTGGAGACTAATTAAATTAATTTTTTTAGTTTATTTTATTATATAAATTAGTAAAACCTTTGTACGGTCAAAACTTGAATACTGTTTGGAATCCTGTGCATAACATTTATACTGACTTACTCGAAAAAGTTCAAAGAAAATTCATAAAATCGGCTTCCTACATTTTAGATGGTTTATACCCTACAAGGGGATATCCCCTACTAATATCTAGATTCAATGTTTCAGAGCTCGTGATATGCAAAACTTTCCAACAGGTACTCCTACTTTATAATCTTTTAAATGGCTCAGTCGACCGTATGGATTTGTTAAATTACGTTAATCTAAAAATCCCCCGTGCTGGTTTACGAGTTTACTTGAGTTTCTACATGCCAGCTTCTAGAACTAATGTTTTGAACTTATCTCCAATGTGCCAATCTATTAAAAAATAAAATTCAAGACAGCTTGGAATGATGTAAAGCATGTAATGCAATGTAGACAACCATTTTTTTAATCTTGTGTTCAGTCAGTTTTTTTCTGGATGTTTACATTGTATTGTATAGCTTTTTAACAATTTTGTATTTGTATTTTTATTCTAACGTTTTGTCTTTCCCTCCCAGTAAATGGTGATTACTAGACCTAGGAATATATGCACCCAAAAAGTAGTTAAATATGCGCATAGCCATATGCAGAGCATATGCAATAAGAGTAATTTGTTATTTGATCGAAATATTTTATTAATATTTATTATTTGTTTTATTTTACAATACCTAATATAATACTTAATAATTATTTAATTAACAACTAATTTTATTTACAAATCAACATTATTATAAAACGAATGAACAATTAGATGTTTTTCTAAATTATCTGTATTAAATGATTGTCTCCTATCAGTAAGTATGTATTTGTACAAAGAAAAACTCCTTTCGACATCTACAGAAGTAATAGGTGCAAACTTAAATTTTCCTGAAATATCTGGATGAATAGTATTAATATCTTCAAAGTTACCAGAATAAATATTAGCAAGGTTTCTTAAAACAATAAATCCTTCATTTTTTAAAATTAGATTTGAAAATTTATGAAAAATCGTCTTTCCAATATCGCCCTGGATATTTTTACACTCTGATTCAAACGTCTTAATTAAATTTACGGAAGTCACCAAAGGTAAATTTTTTTGTTCTAAATCTAATATAATTTTGCGTACAAATGCATAATTTTTTAAAAACACTAATGGCTTTGGTAATATGTGATTTTGAAACAACTTCTTTGTATTAGATAAACCCTTAAATGAATCATCAAAATCAAATATGATTTCTTTAATTTTTTCATAATTATCTGCGTAAAAAAAGGCAGCTTTAAGCCAGGTACCCCACCGAGTAATCACAGGTTCCGGTGGCATCTGTAATTCAGGAAATTTTTCTTTGTACAATTGAGTTCTTAGAGGAGCTTTAAGAAATATTTTTTTTACATTACTAATTAAATAATTTATTAAAGGAAAGTTAGACCTAATTTCTTCTGCAACTCTGTTAAGGCCATGAGCCAAACATGTAACATGGATTAAGTTTTCATAAAACATTTCTAAATTTTGTGCGGCTTTTACCATGTACGGGGCAGCATCGGATAACAGCAATAAACATTTTTCTGTTGGAACGGCTTCCGGAAGAAAAAAGGAAGACAATTCTGTCTGGATAAAACGAGTTATTGTCAAGTTATTTGTTTTATCTAATTGCTTTGAAGCGATTAGATATGGACCAATTTGCATTTTTTCGCGTAATGAACCTATCATTAAATGGGCTATATATCGACCACAAGAGTCTGTTGTTTCATCCACAATTATGTAGAAATGGTTTCCAACGGTAATCTCACGAATTTTTTCACGAGTTTCAATGTACAAACTGTCAACACCACGTTTGCGTAATATACTTTGCTCTGGAATATTAAATTTACAGTATTTTTGCAAAAATTATCGGAGATTTGGATTATTTAATCGTATTAAGGGAATATTCAAAGTCACTAAAGCTTTGCATAAATCTTCATTAAAAATAGCTTGTTCACTTCTAGACGATCCAGATTCTAAATATTGTTTCAAGGGAAGTTGACTTTGTCTGCGAGTGTCTTTAGATTTCTGCTTTGCTATATGTGAGGGTGTTTTCGCGAGTTGGTCGATTTGAAACATTTTTTACATGGAATCTAAAACAAATAAATTCCTGTAGATGTTGAAGTTTTAATTAAATTAAAGCCATATTCGAGCGGTCTCTTTGGTTCAGAAAGGTTCTCAACAACTTTTAGAACCAGTTTTAATACTACGTCATAAATTTGAAAGCGCTCAAATATATGATTTTGAAACAGTGATGTCATTGTTAAGTTAACGATTTGTGAGTTTGTAAATCTCTAGCAACAAATAATTTTTGTCTTATATGTCAAAGAGAACCTCATGTAATATTACCAGAGTTTTATGAAAAATGGAGCGTTTATATTTAGAATCTGACTTTTTTATCACGAATTTTATTGTCTTTACTATCCTCTATGATGTTTTAACGTTTTAAAAACAGATGCAACTGGTTTAAACCTAATTTAACATGACGTCATTGTTTGGTCACTCGAATGGGAATAGTTCAAACCGTTTTCAAATAGCATGAAATATATTTAAACCAGTCGACCGCTCGAATATGGCTTAAATAAATGCGTACGTTGTAAAGTTGCCCTACTTTTTTTTTAACTGTGAGTTGAAATAATATTTTACTGTCGTTTAATTTACCATTGTGAAAGGTCAAAATAAAATAAAAAAGTACTTACAATTTTAGAACATGTTTTACAAAACACCTTGTTATCACCTTCTACAACAAAATCTGAATAAGATTTTACCTACGACTCAATTAATTTTGTCATTTTTCCCACTGGTTAACACAACACAACAATAAAGACTAAAACGAAGTTGAAAGTAAACTGAGTCATTTAGAAATTTGAAGATATTAATACAACTACCTGAAAGGATATTTAGCAACATTTGTTGGTTTAAGGAGGGTGTTTATAACTTAATTCTCTCAAGTACCTACACCATTAACCGTAATTTATTACAGAGAAAAGTTAATCCTTCAAAATTTTAGGAAATCGACCTGTAAAGGCATTTCACAAAATATTATTTTGGTCTAATTAGTACGTCAGATATATGCCAAAAAATTAACAAAATGTCAATATATGCATTCAAAATCAAAAATTCTATATATATGCAACATATGCAAAATATGGCGTTTTGCATATATTCCTAGCTCTAGTGATTACTGTTGGGTGGTGTAACAAATAAATAAATATATTATTTTTAATATAGTTATTTTATATCAATAACATAATTTTTAGAAATAAACTGTACAACTCGAGTGGCTTATCCGTATCCTACTCAGACTCAAACTTCGTGTTCTTGCGATATGGCCATCATATCCACTCTTGTTGCACAAACTGCTAATTATCTAAATCAATGGCTGGTGATACCTGAATGTTAAATATTTTGTGTATTTTTGTCTTTTATTTATATAGATGTTGTTTCTTAATATGGTATGCTCAACACCTTATAATATACCGGGTGTTCGAATTAAAGTGTTACAATTAAATACCACCTGTTATAAAAAACGTTTTATACGAAAGTTTTAGAGTTTTTTTGGGGAAAACATTTTGGCTTAAATCGTTTTTTTATAGCTAACCATAATATGGCCAACTTTTTTTTCGCGCAGCAACATTTTTAAGTAGGTGTTACTCAAAAAGTAGAAGTCCAAAAAAAATATTTCCTTTAAAAGTTTCTTATTTTTTTTTATGAAATTTAAGAATATGTCAAAAAAATAGGGCCCCAATTTGAAAAAAAAAATCCACCTCGATATGGCCATATTATGGTCAGCTATAAAAAAATGAATTTAGTCAAAATGTTTCCCCCAAAAATCTATAAAACTTTTGTCTGAAACTTTTTTTTATAAAATGCATTTTTTCGGCGGTATTTAACTGTAACACTTTAATTTGAACACCCGGTAGAGCTTTATAGAGGGAATAATACTTTCTTCAGTTGGGTTATTTACAAATGCGTTAACTAGAATGATATAAATAGGTCCATTGGACGTCTATTCGATATACAATTTTGGATGTCTGGACGTCTAAAAATGAGTTTTTTGGACTTCCGACTTCCAATGGACGTCCAGTGAAGTATACACATGGCACACTTTTGACCATTCAGCGGACGTCCAATCCTGGATTATATTTGGAGGTTTAATATCAGACATTTAAAAAACGTCTATTCCTGGATTATTTTCTATATTAAGACCACATCCTCATCCTCCTATACCCCATTTCCTTTATTCTTTTCTTATTTTTTTCGGTTTTCTTTTCTTCTTTTTTTTTCCGGTTTTCTTTTCTTCTTTTTTTTCGGTTTTTTCTTTTTTCATTTTTCTTTTTTAATTTTCTCTTTTTTCTTTCTTTTTCCTTTTTTCTCTTTTATTTTTTCTTCTTTCGTTTTTTTAATAAAAATCTCTTGCTCAGGTGAGCAGGTGTCGAACTCACGACACGTCCATTATCATTCTACACTTTCAACCACTAGAGGATTTTGACCAAGGAGCCACTTGAAAACTTTTTACTAGATATGGTTAGAATAAGATTTCAATGCAAACTTCCGCTGATAGAATGAAATGCAATAGATCCAATTTTTCAATTTTTAATGACCAATTAAATAAAAAAAGAAAGTGTATATAGATGGGTATTATATCTGGTAGGATAAATAAATAATGACCTAAGATGGACGTCCGCTGGACGTCAAAATAATACTTCACTTAAAATTAGGTCCAAAAACGGACGTCCTCTATCAGCTGTCAAAAGAATGATCATAATCGGACGTACACTGGATGTCCATATACGGATATGGACGTTCTGACCCTCAAATGGATCTAAAGTGGACGTCCACATACTACTGTGTAGAGAGTATAAAAGTATATTACGTAACAAGAGTTGTAAGTAACCCATTACGCACTGAGTGCGTAATGGGCTTACAACTCGTGTAACGTACTATACTTTTTCTATTCTCACTTAAAACATTCTCAAAAAGGATTTAACATTATGCTTGTGTTGCTAATCCATAAATTTTTGATAGGTAATTTCGTACGTTTCTTTCGATTTTAGCGGTAACAAATTATGTACGGCTGCTTGAGCTTTTTCTAAAATCTCCGGTGGAGTGCTTATAATTTCATCACTTTCACTGCTAACAATAATACGTCGTAGGTACAGTTGATAAAATGATCGGATACAATCATATTTTGTTATAAAAATATAAATGGCATGACGTTTATTTCCATAGTATTAAAAAAATTGTATAATATGTTGGCGACATTTAGGGGCATCACTCTTTTAATCCAAAATGTATCTCGCTAATGCTAAAAGTTTTTATGTTTTTTAAATGACTAAATTTATGTAAATTTACCAAATAAAGTGGTACATAGACAAAAATTTGATTGCAATTTGATTAAACCAAGAAATTTAAGTTTTCTTATCAAAACGCACGTGTATGTTATGAGATCTCAATGCAGAGTTTACGGTATAGTCCAAAATATGAGTTGAAGTTGTTAAACGCATCGTGACATTTACGTGTCATGGCAGATAATGACAATTCTATCGACAACGCTCTACTCCAGTGAGTTATCGATAATTGATGAATTTTGATATAGGAACATGAACCGAGATACAGATACAGGTGTTGAGAGTTTGAAATCAAAATTCAAAATTTGCCACGTACATAACTTGTATCTCTGTCTCCGTTGGTCATGGCCTGCTTCAGAAACATTTTTTTTTATTCGAATGTGTCAAAAAACTTCGTTCAGCCATGGCCTCTAAAGTTAAGTGTATAAAGTGTTGCATACCGATTAGAATTCGCAAATCTGAGGTAGGTTCTTTCATACAACATATTTGATTTTTTTGGAATCAAATTCAAAGACGCCAAATTTCCCGCGTCTCTAATTTCTGGGGGCGTGCCCATAATGAATTCCTCACATTTTTGTATTTTTTTTATGCCAATTTTAATAAATTAGGTAAATAAATTAATTTGACATGAGCACATTGTTCAATTGTTCTCATAGCCAACTCAGTTAAGGAAAAATTATTGGAAACAATATCATTTTCCTACAACCACTTAGGAAAGTGATACCTATCGCACTGTTTAGTCTTATGGGAAGTGCCTTATATCACACACGTGTGGATAAATTTACTTTCCACACGTGTGTGAATATGAATCTACTTTCCGTATAAGCTCTCAAATAAGTCAGACGTTTAATTTATATTTTGATTGATGTAATGTCCATTTTAATAGTAAAGTCGATTTGATAATTAAATTGTTAACATTAATTTTTAAAAATAGATCCTAGATATTTCTTTTTAAGAAATTATTAAAATAATTTTAAAGTAACTACGAACATTTTTTTTGTTTTTTTTTTGGTTCACATACATATTTAATTATAGATAAGCCAAATCACATAGCCATGATAGCGTAAATGGTTTACCGTCTAGCTTTTTCAAATTATCATATTATAACCCCTACAATATTTTGTACTATTTTATTTACTGTTCAAAAAAAATTGAGAGTAAAGAAGTGAGTAACCATTAATAATAAAAAAGTTTTGGTTCACGATTGTTCAACTTATTTGTTTAAAACAATTGTAACTAATGTTATTTTATTTTTATAATCCTATGAAATTGTTTGTAAATGGAATCACAATATTTTTAATTTTGACAAAACACTATCTGTAATGTAAAACGCTTGAAAAATTATTCAATAAGGCATATAAAAAACAAATCTAAAACCAGCTAACCTTTATAGCCAGATTGTCTAGTTTTGCATTTTTTTGATAAAATTATTTTGTGGTTGTTGGAAAAATATTCTACATCACTTGTGTAAAAGTATTGTGAAATTACAGTGCATAAATGGTAAACATAAATACGAACCCTTTCAAACCGTACGCCATTGAGAATGGAGTACCTACCCCTCTCCCCTCACGCCAAAAGTGATGACCCCGCTTATACATAACAAAATTCATTGAATGATATCTCTAATCTTGTATGTTCTAAGATTCGTATAGATCACAGCTATTTGAGTTATAATAAAAAATGGAAATTATTTCAGATTTAATTTTCTATATTTTTTAATATCACAAGCACAAGCACAAGGAAATCAAATAAAAAAATAATGCAAGAAACACAAATGAAAAGTGTTCTTTCGGAAAAACTGAACTTTCGCCCCTGTGCCATAAACAGAACTATTTTTTCGTTGTAATGTTATAAAGAATTTTTGATAGGTACTGTTATTTTAAATTTCTCGAATTATTGATATTTATATAAATAATCTATTAGTTGCCAATAAAGTTTCAGAAACATTTCTAGAGAGTTAAAGTGCCCTCTCATATTAAAGTAAGCTTCAACATCCTACGATATAGTGAATTTAAAATTCCTCTCTGCAAATACCAATCGTTAATTTTACAGAAACTGACGTTGTCGCAAATAGAACGACTCTTGAGGGGATGTTAAATGTAATCTCGCAAGAAGCATATTCTTATATAAAAGATGGATGACACAAACAGTGTATCCGTTGCCCGATTCTCAAGCTCTTTCCTCTCAATGCTCGTGGGCCAATGAAGCTTAAAAACTGGCCAAAAATTAACAATCTTATTACTCGTGTTTTAATGAATGGAAGTTTCTATCGTGAAGCTGTTAATTTAGCAAGATTATTCTCTAAAAACAGTAAACTCTATATACAGTGTGGTCCAATGAAAAGTATCCACCCCCCTTTTCTTGGTTCCCTCAGATTTAAATAAGAAATGCTCGGACACGTCGATTTTTGTTTGGAGCAGGACACATTTTTTCCTAGTTTCAACATCGGCGCTTCGACCCTCGAGTATGGGGTGAACAACCCCTAAAGTTTAGATAAGGAAAGTACCAAGAGTGCCACATTTTTGAGAAGGTAAATAGTCCAGAGGCAATAAATCCGGTGACCTTGCAGGCCACTCGATTGAGCCTCTTCTTCTAATCCACTGTCCACTGCAAGGGCGGCTTCAGGGGGTGAGGGGCATGGGGGGTATTGGGGCCATGGCCTCCCTAAGATGAAAATTCTTCCGATTTATGGGCCTTTTATTCAAAAAAAGTATGCTAAAAAGGGAATGGCTATAGGCAATTGCCCCACCCCGAAAATTCGTCTTGGAGCCGTTTTTGCTGTCCAGAGTACCGGTTCTGTATCTGTAACGTATCTGTAATGTGTGGAGGGTGGGTTACCCCACGGCACTTAGGCCTCATTAGGCCCATTGTGCATCCTCCTGAAAAGATAGGCACCTCCTAGCTCGTGAGCCAGCCTAAAGATTAAATGTAGTTGACAACGTCGCCAAGAGGAGCTTCTCTTATATCGGCCGGTGTTAGCCGATACTCGCCGAACACAAATCTAATAAATGACAGCGTCGAGCAATCGTAAAGGATATGCTCGATGGTCTCATCTTCTTATTCGCACCCTCTGCAGAGTGCGGATTCTGACAGCCCCATGATATGGAGATGCTTTCCTACTTGGCAATGACCAGTCAGAATGCCTCTGACTAGGCCCAGATTCTGTCTGGTCATTGTCAAATATTTGTTTGCTGCAGTGTTGTCAGGATAACTTAATAGCTCCCTGGCAACTCTGCAGTTTCTTTTTTCATCTCATCTTCTCTTGAATTTCACAAGGGAATATTCTTTGATTCGGGCTGTCACTACCGATTTTGTCAGGCCAATAGAAGGGCCAGGTCCAAAAAGTATTTGGTTGGCTGCTTTCTTGGCTAGTGAATCAGCAAGACGGTTACCTTTCGATGTGGCGTGACCTTTAATTCATCTTGAGGTGACCACGTTGTTAATGAATATTTCATCCAAAGCTTCGTGACATTCTAGTACTAACCCTGAATAAATTCGTGGTCTGTTCAGGATGAGTAGTGCTTGTCTGCTATCTGTATAGATGAACATGCTCCTTCCAGTGATATTGTTTCTGGTTATTTCTTTTGCTGCTATGAGAATCCCCGTTAGCTCTGTTTGAACTACGCTGGCACTATTGCTCATAGCCCATTTTATCTTTAGGTTTAAGAATCTGGAGTATATTCCACATCCTGAGCCTTGTTTTGTTTTAGAACCGTCGGTGTAAATATGAATCGTACCTGCCACTTCCGGCTCTTCTATTTGTTCTATTATAAATTTATATGGCTTATGAAAGATATATTTCGGTGAGATGGAGTCCATGTTCGCTTGAAGCAGTGGGAGCGTATCCAGCGCCTCCTGCCAAAAGTGACGTCTCGTCTCACCAGATCCTACATCAGGTTCTATTCCGATCGACGAGAAAGCACTAGTAAACTCACGAATATTAGAAATGTTTAGGCCATCCGCTATATAAGAATTACCAGTCTTAGGATTATTTTGAAATTAAAATAATACTGTTTTTGAGCTCTGAAAAATAATTCCTAAAATAGGTCATGAAATTCAAGTAATAAATACAGAAATATTGATCAAAAATGCCAGGAAAAGTGGATGTTTGTTATTAACATATTCATAAAATATACATAACAAAACATATTCATAACATATTCATAAAATATTCATCATATTCATAACATATTCATAACATATTCATAACATATTCATAATATATTCATAAAATATTCATCATATTCATCATATTCATAACATATTCATAATATATTCATAACATATTCATAATATATTCATAACATATTCATAACATATTCATAACATATTCATAACATATTCATAACATATTCATAACATATTCATAACATATTCATAACATATTCATAACATATTCATAACATATTCATAACATATTCATAACATATTCATAACATATTCATAACATATTCATAACATATTCATAACATATTCATAACATATTCATAACATATTCATAACATATTCATAACATATTCATAACATATTCATAACATATTCATAACATATTCATAACATATTCATAACATATTCATAACATATTCATAACATATTCATAACATATTCATAACATATTCATAACATATTCATAACATATTCATAACATATTCATAACATATTCATAACATATTCATAACATATTCATAACATATTCATAACATATTCATAACATATTCATAACATATTCATAACATATTCATAACATATTCATAACATATTCATAACATATTCATAACATATTCATAACATATTCATAACATATTCATAACATATTCATAACATATTCATAACATATTCATAACATATTCATAACATATTCATAACATATTCATAACATATTCATAACATATTCATAACATATTCATAACATATTCATAACATATTCATAACATATTCATAACATATTCATAAAATATTCATAACATATTCATAACATATTCATAACATATTTATAACATATTTATGACATATTCATGACATATTCATGACATATTCATGACATATTCATGATATATTCATAACATATTCATGACATATTTATAACAGATTCATAACATAACATTTTCATTATTTAGATTGACATAAATCAAATGTTTTAATAAAAAAAATGAGGTGTAGATACATTTTTTAAACGTGATAAATGTCGCTTGACTAAATGTCCAAGATTACCACTAAATAGTAATAACGAATATCTTGTTTTTTAATCTTTCCCACGTTTGTATTGCATTATTTAATGAAAAAATAAAATGATACGCAATAAAATGTATATAATTTCTTATACTCGTATATCTACGGATAAGACAATAGACAAGAACAAAGTAACGCGTTGTGTTAGTTTATTAAAATTTGCAAGAATTTCGGCCGTTTTTTTGTGCATTGGATCCACGGACACGAAGGCCCTTGCTCCGATGGGACTTAACAAATGGTGTTTACATGGCAGACTTCTCAGAATTATAATAAATTGATCTCATATGCATGCAGTGCCACAGCTTGCTGGATTGTAATTAATGATTTTAATATTTTATGATGTGCACATTTTTATACATATATCGAGAGTCATATAACTAACGAGCATTGCTAAAAAAATAGTGGTTTCAAGATCTATAATTGAATACCAAAATAACTGTCTCAAGTTCCAAAAGTTCATAATTCTGAACTCTCTAATTTTATGAAAAATGTACCGAATAAATAAATAAATAAATTTATTTTTCCTATCTACAATTTGTTAACTTAGTAACTTCCACGAAAATTTATATTTCTAAAAGCATATAATTATTAAATATCATTATGGCATTAATACCATTGTCTTCAGCAACTTTGAAGAATTTATTTACTTATATCAATGAACTAATTTACTTTTATTCTTTTTATACGAGTACGTCCCAATATTTATCTTTCACAATATTAAAGACATTTTTTTAGAGCCTGAAAAACGTCTATGGACTAATGCCTTGCTGTCCAAACTTCTGTTTCAGGTAAAAAAGAACAAACATTCAGGTTCTAGGCCGGCATATATAGGTCACTACTGCCAACAGTTGGGCCGAAATCACTTAGCCATCAAATCCAGTTAATAGGCCTCCATTGCGTAGAAATAAACATATTGGCAATCAATGGCCTATTGATGGGAAGTAAAAAGGCCTTTTACTATATTAATACTGACGGCTGAATAAAGGCCATGTGCCAGGCTCATGATACAGGCGATTCGATAGTGCCTCTTTGACCAGTAGTACCGTTTGAATTATAATTTCTATACTAAAACAGAAGGCATTCTAATATAGAATATTGTAGATATTTTATTTTATTCAGCTAAATAATGTTGTAATAGAGAAAAAATGTCTTTTTACAAAAAGTATATTCATAAAATATTCTAAATTAACAACATGTTAAAGTAAGTAAGCAAGCGACCATCGGTGTCTCCATCTATGAACGCGGACCGGAGCCCTCCTGGACTGTTGGGTTGGGTTTGCGGCAGTTAAAAGTCTTTTAACTTTTACCATGCTTTTATCCAATACAGTTACGTACCCTCATAAGGCCATCATCAACCAACGTATAGTCCCTTGCAAGATAATTTAGAAAGCGCAATGATCTGGCAACCTCTTGAATCGTTCGCCAACATGCTGATCAGAGTCGGCTTAGGTTAAGTGTTACTTGTCAACTGTTAAAGATAATTTTTAAAATTTGATTTCTACAAAGATCCTTTTGCGGTTTAAATTGTATTAAAAAAAATATAAAACTCATTTCATTCAATTTAAAAATACTTTATTTACAATTTGTACATAGGATTTTTCATAAAGTTTAAAATACATAAAAAATATAATACGCTGAGAACTTGTATTAAAATAAAAAAAAATAACAAAGATTTTATTTCCAAACACAACATATTGAACTAAAAAATATATTGAAAATTGAAACTGACTAAAATTATTGAATATTAATTTAAAAAGAATATGTTTTACTAGATTTATTTTGTGGAAATGTAGGTAAATGAATTTAAAAACGTCTACATTTCTAAATCACTTTCACAGTCACTAATTTCATGTTCTGAAATAATATCACTATCATCATCAGTACCATAGATTAGGTAAAGTGAATAGATGGGAAACTCAATGGTAATATTCTGAGTCGATGTGCTGCCATCTATCAAATTTGAGTGGTACTAAAATTCAATATGTCCGCTTAGCGCGGGCTTTTTGAAATTTAACTTTCTGCTAGTCGAGCAAAAATATAATGAAGAAAATCAAACAAAAAAAAATAAATTGGCAAAATATTTGACTAGTTTCAAATCATAAAACAACCATATTGACTGTTTTGTGATTTGAAACTAGTCAAATATTTTGCCAATTTATTTTTTTTTGTTTGATTTTCTTCATTATATTTTCAAACTTGAAATAAATTGCATTTTATTTTTATTTTATTACAGTAAATTAACGCCGCATCATATAATTTGTCTATTTAAACATGGAAATACTCAAACAAATATGCATTTATACCATTTAAATAATTAAATATTTATAAAAGAAACCTATCAAAAATGTTTTCTGTAATAAAATCGACATATATAAGTGCTCAAGACCAATATAAAAGTTTTAAGACTTTTGGAGTGGCAATAAGTTTGAAAAAATTGAAGTTGAAGCAAATGGCTCTCATTTTTTCAATTATTCACTGCACTAATTATTAACAATAGTTCATTGGCAAACGTAGAAAAATTCATGTATCTTAAATCTTTTCTAAAGGGAGAACCTTTGCATTTAATAGAAAATACTCCAGTCACTAACGAAAATTTTGATGTCGTTATTAAATTACTTAGAAATAGATATGAAAATCAAACAGTTGTCATCAATACTTTATTGAGTTCAATTCTTGACATTTCACCTGTTCAAAAGGGCTCTGCAAAATATTTGAGAGAATTTCATACTAATATTGTAAAAAATTATGAAGCACTACAAAATTTAAATTTATCTCCTAAACAACTTTTAGACACGTTTTTAATTTTTTCTTTGAAGAAAAAAAGTGGATTTTTCTACTAGAAAGGCTTTTGAATTTAATCGCGATAACAACACACTACCTTAATTTAAAGAGTTTTTAAATTGCATTGATGAAAGATGCACAGGTCTCGAAAATCTCAATTCTGTAGACAATAATAATCTGCGAAAACAGCAAAAGGCTAGTTTGCACACAAATATTCAAGCAACACCATCAAACACTATTAACGCTGTGCAAGCGTGCTTGTTTTGTAAAGAAGGTCACAAAATTTATGCATGTGAACGTTTCAAGGCTCTATCTTGGAGTGAAAAACAAAATTTTGTTAAAAACAATTCTCTCTGTTTTAACTGTTTAGGTAATCGGCATATGAACAATCAATGTATTAGTCGTGGTTGTTTAATTTGCAATAAAAAATATCACACATTGCTCCATTCTCAAGATTTTACTCAAAACACTAATAAACCATCTTTCCAAGCCCCTAGAAACAATAGTTATTCATCTAGGTCCACTCCAGGGAATTCAGGTCAACGCCCTCACTACTCTGGTGCCAATATGAGCACAAACACACACTAAGGTAATCCTATTATAGGTCAAGGTCGCCAACATACTCCCCAAGCTCCTTTAAATGTCACAAATTCATTTACTAATAACGCACCTACTTCCCAAAGCCTTTCAGTCCATAGTATTGAGTCATCACATGTTCAAAAGAACATGTGAATTTTATTGTTATAACTCAAAAGGTCTTAAGGTATTAGCCAAGGCAGTTTTGGACCCTGGTAGCCAACATTCATTTATAACCAATGATTTTGTTAAAAAACTTGACTTCACCCCGGTTAAAAAGCAATTAAATATTTCAGGAATAGGAGTCACATCTACTTTTTCAGGAAAAATGGTAGATATTGTCGCTCATTCCACAGTAAACTCGTCAAAATTTAAAATTTCTTGTGCCATTTTAGACACTATCACTTGTAAATTACCTCAAGTTTTAATTGATAAAAAAAAAATTCACATTCCACCACATGTGCGTTTGGCAGATAAAAATTATCACACTCCTTCACAAATTGATATGCATATTGGGGCAGATCGTTATTACGATCTTATTGATATGATGACGGTTTAATAAGGCCAGGTCGAAACCTTCCTATTTTGTTGTGTACCCAGCTTGGTTGGGTAATTGCCGGTCAGGCACCGCTAGCAAGGAATCAAAATGGTTCTCTCTTTTACTCTCACATATCGACTAACTCTTATCATACCCCACACACTCTTTCTCTCACTACTACCACAAATTATAATAATTTATATTTAAATGTATTGCCACATTCCTCTCTAGAAACAGACGAGGTCTTTGTCACTGATTTGTTAGAAGAAAACTCACTTTCTTCCTCTCTAAACACTAATATTAGGCCACCTAGCCAAGAAGTCCAATTACTTGAAAAAATGTTAGAAAGACTTTGGGAATTAGACCAAATCACTGAAACCATTCCGCTCACCCCAGAGCAGCAATTAGCTGAAGATATTTTTACTCATACAACAGTGCAACTGCCTGATAACACTTTTCAGGTTGATCTTCCTTTAATCTCGCCACTTGAGCTTGAAAAATTAGGTAACTCATTATTTGGCGCCAGGCAACGCTTTTTTAATTTGGAGAAAAAATTTGACAAAAACCCAGAATATTTTTCACGATATAAAAATTTTATAGAGGAATATCTTCACCTGGGACATGCAAGGTATGTCCCACTTTCAGAATGTAATGAACACAATTACCGTAAAAAAATTTTGCCACATCACGCGATACTGCGCGAAGATGCAGTCACTACAAAACTAAGAGTAGTCTTTGATGCATCAGCTCGTACTTCCACAGGAATTTCGCTTAACGAAATTATGCTCACTGGTCCTCAAGTTCAAGATAATTTGTATGATATTTTACTTAGATTTAGGGGCTTTAAACATGCTTTAACCGCAGACATACAAAAAATGTATAGATGTATTAAAATTAACCCTTCTCAAACTTTTTTGCTAAATATTCTCTGGCGTGACAACCCTAGGGAACCCTTAAAATGTATAGAACTTCTCACTGTGACTTACGGCACAAATTCTGCCCCGTTTCTTGCAACTAGAGTCCTTAAAAAACTCGCTCTAGACAACTCTGTTAAATTTCCATTAGCATCTCAACAAACATATCAACAAACATATGTCGATGATCTTTTATCAGGTAGCGATACGTCCTCAGAATTGGTTCAACTTCAGAATGAGCTTGAAAATACTTTAAATCCACATGGATTTTACTTACACAAATGGTGCACAAATTCACCGGAATTCCTCCCTAATATAGTATCACACATACCTCACGAAGTGGATTTAAACATTGATAACTGCTGATAACTGCCCTAGCAAAGTTTTGGGATTAAAATGGAACCCTGTCTCTGACCTTTTCCAAATTTCGATTCCTCAAATTGCCATATTAAAAACCATAACTAAAAGAAAAATATTGTCTCTTGTTTCACAATGTTGGGACCCTTTAGGGTTACTTTCTCCTGTCACTGTCATGGGTAAATTAATTATTCAACTATTATGGGCTAATTTTAGATACTAAACTCATTAACGAATGGAAATTATACAGTCAAGAATTACCAGAATTAATAAATGTAAAAATTCCAAGGTATTTGTTCTTTTCTCCACCTACAAATAACATAGACCTCCTCGGTTTTTGTGACGCTAGCACTATGGCTTATGCAGCCTGTGTATATTTTCGAGTAGTATATCCAGACAACTCGGTGTCATGTTATTTAGTGACATCCAAATCGAGAGTCGCTCCACTTAAGACTATTTCTGTGCCTCGGTTGGAACTATTTTCAATGATGCTTTTATCACAACTGGTAAATTCGCTAATAAAAATTTATGAAAGGCAATTTAAATTTAAATCTGTTATTCTTCATTCAGATTCTGAAGTGGCACTTTGTTGGATTCACGACCACCCCTCAAGATGGATCACATTTGTGGCAAAGCGAGTTACCAAAATTCAAAAATTAACATCAGCCTTTACTTGGTGCCACATTGAAACTAAAACCAATCCAGCAGATTTGCCATCTCGAGGCATTTCTACCACTGAACTATTAAATTCAACTCTTTGGTGGCATGGACCACCTCCCAAGCTTAAAATTGAAGCCTTTTAAGCGTTCCCATTTCACTAAAGCTTTACCAGAGCAAAAGAAGGTTTCGTTAACCTCATGCTCATTTTCAGTAGAAAATTCACTTTGGGAAAAACTTTTTGCAAAATTTTCAAATTTCTCTCGATTTCAAAGATCTTTGGCTTATGTAATTCGTTTTATAAAAATTAAATGTCCAAAATTTAATACAGAACAAGTAACCTCAGGCCCTATCACTGTTTTGGAAATTCATAAATCGACACTTTTAATTGTTAGGGCACTTCAAAATAAATATTTCGCAAAGGAAATGCAAGAAATGAAGGCAAATAAACCTATGTCAAACAAAAACCTCTTATCTTTAAAGCCTATTTTTGATCATGTGATGGACTCATACGAGTCGGAGGTAGATTAGCACATGCACCGATACCTTATAGTCAGAAGCATCCTATATTGTTACCCTCTCACGATCCTATTGTTACCTCAATGTTGTATCAAGAACATTTAAGGTTAGGACATGCTGGCGCACAGACAGTGCTTTCTAATTTTCGCTTAAGGTTTTGGCCCCTTAACGCACTTAGAGAAATAAAGTCAATAATTCACAAATGTAAGACATGTTTTCGGTTTAAAGCGCAACCCGCTTCTCAAATCATGTCTGATTTATCTACCGATAGAGTAACCACTGCAAGGCCCTTTAGTAAAGTAGGAATAGACTATGGGGGACCTTTCATATTAAAAAAATCTTCACTTAAAAAAGCCCCTGTAACAAAGGCATATGTTGCACTGTTTGTCTGCATGGTAACCAAAGCGGTTCACTTGGAGTTAGTTGGTAGTTTGCTCACAAATGATTTTATTTTAGCACTGAAACGATTTATTTCAAGACGGGGTAATCCATTGACAATTTTCTGTGACAATGGTACTAATTTTTGGGGCGCCAAAAATCAACTTAAGGAATTACACGATTTTTTGATTAATAATAATTAATTAATAAAATTCACGCCCGTTGTGTAGTTTATCAAATGACCCGAATGATTTAAATAGTTTAACACCTGGTCATTTTTTAATAGGATGCAGCCTCACTGCACATCCAGACAAGGATATTACTCATGTTCCAGAAAATAGATTGTCATTATGGCAAAAAATTTCCCAAATGCAACAGTCCTTTTGGAATAGGTGGTCTATAGATTACCTCCATCAATTGCAAAATAGACCTAAATGGCTGACTCCACACCCTAATTTAAAAATAAATGATTTGGTTATTCTAAAAGAAGATAACACTCCCCCACTTAAATGGCCCCTTGCTAGAATCATAGAAATTTACCCAGGTAAAGATGGAAAAGTGCGTTCTGTAAAACTTAAGACTAGCTCCAGTGAATACGTTCGACCTTTAACTAAATTGTGCCCTTTACCTTATACAAGCACTGCTCCGCTGCAGTCGTCGTAATAGTTGAGATGGGGAAGTAACTTAGAGAATTCTTGGGCATGAAAATCGCTGGCAATGACCAAAGGCAAAATTTGGACGCTGGATGGCAACATTCAAGTGATGGACTTGCCCATTGGAGACTTTAGGTTGTGACCCTTCTTCGTTTCGATGATTGAGTGATTGTTGGTGTTTCATTTGTATTTCACAGTGTTTTTTATTTTTGTTTTTAAATGTGTTTAGTTGTTTAAATGGTGTAGTTAGTCAACAGCCCCCAGCTTAACCGGCTATTTTTTGGCACTACCCTGTCACCTTTGTTTAAAATGTTACAAACATTTTACAGCCCCCAGTATGTTGTGAAACCTCACAACATTTGGCTACAATTTTCTTTATTTTAACTCTTTGTATAATATTACGTTAAATATTAGTCACCTTTAGTCATAATAATTTAATTGTTAATTTTTGGCACTACCACCCTGTAAAATCCTTAGTTGCATGGGGCAACTAAGAAATGTCGAAGTAACAAGTAAAAAAAAAAAAAAATTAATTCTGACATTAGATTTTCGCTTTTAAAAAATTCTGGCTCTTCTTGGCTAGTTATGTGCCGTATTGAGTGCCTCAAGGCATTTTAGTAACCACGTTGGAGCGCCTGGTGGTTCTAGAGTTGAACCTGTCTGAGGTTGGACATTTGGTCTATGGTGCTTCGCTTCACTGATATGGTGTACTGTGTCGCTGCGTGTGGGCCACTTGCGGAGCTGCCGTAACTGGATTAAACGGTGGATCAGGTGCATGATCTACAAAACACGTATCGTATTTTGACTATTAATTATTCCAATAGCTACAATTGAGTGCAGGTATTAACAACTTAATTGACTGGTTCTAGTTTTTACCACTTTATTAGTAGGTTGTTCATTACACAAGGTTGTTTGTATTTTAACATAATTTTTGTTCTTTTGTACTTGTGATCTTTACTTTCAATATATTGAAAGTTCATTTTTAATCGAGTTTTACTAAACCTCAAAGCAACAGATAACTTAGGGAATCCGTAAATACTGCGCCTTTTGGGAAAAACAGACGAGTCGTTAGTGTGTATATTATTGGTTGGCTTATCATCAAACCCTAAGTGGTTAATGACCACTGATGTTCCACCAATAGGGCCTGGAACACACCCCCTTACGAGTGAATTTCAACCTCTGAAGTCGACTGAACGACTTGTGTAGGGGAAGGGACGGCTATTATTATTTGCCGTGGCGCTCCGGGGCGACTTAAGGATGATTGATGGTGCCATTTGACTTACAGGTGAGGAAAACCCGGAAAACCTCACCCACCATAATCGAGACGATAATGTATGGCGATTTTATAATCTGCATGTCATATCAATAGAAATTGAATTTTCTAATAATACGGCACACATCAAATCCTAAACCGAACCATGCAATTTAATTAAAAATCCACATGGTCTGGTCTGGGATTCGAAGCCCAGCAGTCTCGGACTCATAAACTTGCCTATAAATGAATATAAGCGCGTTAGACCGCTACACCATGTCAATGGCATTGAATTACATTTTGATATTGATGGCCAAGGCTCAAATATTTCATCGATCTACAGGGTATTTTCTTTACAACAATGATCATTTAAAAACTGAAAACAAAAAGAAATTTAAATAACAAACCAATTATTTTAACACTGAATCAAAAACAAGTTTGTAAATATTACTTACCATTGATGCCAGTACAAAAAAACATTTTTCTTAAGACACTTATTACAAATTGTTTGGTTATCCATAATATGACGACCACATATTTAATACGTGGTATAAATTGCATCACTACCAATATCTGGAAGTGCTTTATTGTTTGTTGCTGAAATCTATGTTCCCATCTCTTGAAAACATGCTTAAAATTGGCAGGTGTTGAAAAATAAATCTAGATGAATCAAAATCCAATACACCTTCAAATGCAACAGCCATTTTAATTTTTCCAAGTTTGAAGTTTTATTGACAAGCTGACAACTAACATGACATTTCGATACGAGCGCCATCCCGTTAATTGGAGTGGTACTAAATTATCGTCCTCATGTTTTTCCATTTGAGTTACCAGCCCCTGATCAGTACCCTCCAAATTTATTTAAATTTTTTGAATTGTGTATTGTTAAATCTTATATATTTCTCTTCGATTTTTTTAACATGTTGAATAGCGTTTTTCCAGTTTTTAACAATTATTTCCGTGTTATTCCATAAAAAAATTAATGTCTTCCTAATTGACTTCTGACAATTGACCAAGGGAGTACTAAGATATTTTAACATAATGTTGATAAATCGTCAGAAGTGAACTGAATGGAATAAACTATAAAATACGAGATATAATGATGGAGTGAAGCACCGGCACTCTCACTATCACTAATATCTCCGTTATTCTTCAACCTAGCCTTCTGACGATTTGCAAGTAATTATATTTTAAATTACAGAATAAGAATAACAATAGCCTGAAGAGTACCTAGTGGCATCATTATAGCTAAATATTTCGCAACATGAACTCCTTCTGACGACTTTTTCTCTTCCATCTAGACTTGTGACAATTTTTTCCCTACTTTCTTATACTATCTCCGATAATACCGCAAATTTTCAGAGCTGTACCTTATCACTTATTTTGCGAAAAATTGCATGTTTAAGCCCCTACCCTTACTTTAAACTTCCAAAGTGACTTCTGACTGCCCGCTTCTCGCTATGTTGGTAACACTCGAAACTGTAAATAAAAAAAATTTGACTTTACCGAGTCTTTGTGTCGCCAGCTATCCATCTAATAATGTTACATGCACAAAATTTTTTTTCCCCGGCTTTTTTTTAAGGCTTTTTTCTTGGATTCATATTATGGGAATAATTATTATAATTACTCAACAGAATAAACTTTTAGAACTATTTCATTCGCATCACTAGAAAGGTGACAACGCTTCTATTTTCCTGTTTCCTGTTCGTCCAAATTTATGTCGGAAGAACACTGTTGAACATTAACTACCTCACTCATTTTCACTACTTATTTTAACTATATAGTACCGAAACCGCGACCAAATCGCATAAACTTTGAAGCTAAACCAAAGTTATTAGGTAAATTCCACAACAATACTACCCCAAAGCCGGATGCTCCCGTGTTCAGTTTTCGTCTGCCATGCGAATGACGTCACTCATAGCCTGACTCTCATTAGGGAGAGGAGAGTGCTAATTTTCTCTTTATTGTAACAGCTACAACAAAATGTTTAATACAAAAGATGTTCCCGCCCCGCCAGTTCCCGGAAGGGCTCCCGTTAGCATTCTATCTTTAAAATGTACGCGTGGGAATACCAAAAACGGACGAACCGAATTTCCGGTTGCATTAATAAAACAACAAGCAGTAACCAGCTCACCTCTTTCTCCAGATGTTACTTGTCCAATCTTTTTGTCCAATTATATCTAGAGGGTTATGTGTCGTTGTTAGCGCGATTTCATCCAAATTATATGTTTTCTGAAAATGGACCGTTTGGAAATTTATTGAACTCGTGGTACTGTCAGTGCCGTGGTAAGTTTCACCATGGAATGGTCTAACGAAGTGGTGGTAGAATTATCATTCTATGAAGCCGAGCCGATTATTTGAAACCCACGGGATCCAAACCATAAACACAGCAACTTAGTTCATGATACCTGGAAGCGAATTAAAGAGCAAATGGGAGTAAAAATATTCAATCGCAGAATTGAAAAATTAAATTAAATTAAAAGTCACAATCTAATATTAGTTACAGTCGTAGAAAAATAATAGTGTGAAAATCAGTTTTCAACACTTGTTGCAAAATATTACATAATGTACTTACCTATCTCGATTTCTATATAAAGACACTCTCTACCATCTTCTTTGTTTTCGTTTTATTTTTTGTCCTCTTGCCATCCTGTAAACTCCTAACATAAAATAAAAGGCTGAGGCAGCAACGATACGCGTCCTTTTACGGTTCATCTTTTCGTGCAATTAAACCAAATTATGAAATTTTTATCGCCAATACTGCCGTCATAAAACAGACTGAAATAGGAGCGTGTCTACGTCTGCGCCATCCTCATGCGCCGTGGGAACGGCCCGACCCCTGAGACTCAACCCAGGATTGCCACTCCACGCGCCGAGGAGTGCCACTCCACGCGCCGTTGGATCTTGGCTTAAGACTTCCTAAGTGATAGTTCTGAATTACGCTTCATGTAATCATATAACCAATCTATTCAATCGATGCCACGAATCTGGTATTTTCTAATAATTTCTTATGGTAAGTTGGTATCCTATATCCATAACATTTTTTTTAATCCATGGTGCATTTTGCATGCTCCAATGAGATAAATCTTTAATACATCTTCTAAATATTTGAGAAATATTTGATTCACGTTATAATTTGACTCAAACTTAAAATTGGCCCTATTTTCTTCTGTTTATAGTTGTGCACATATCTTTTTAAGGTCATATGTACAAAATTTTCAGCTACGGAAACGGACCTGATCGATTGTACATTATTTATAACTTCTAGTACTGCATACTTTATTATTTCTCTATCAAATAGAGCATTTTTTTGCTTTCCTTCTGGTTTTGCACCATTTTGAATATTTTATGAAAATAATAATGAATTGTTTAAGAAACAAGAAAGTCATCATCATTCTCGCGATTTAAATGTTTTTTAAATAATAAGGTACAATGTTACACTGTCACACTGCGCCCCACTACTAGCTATAACACTGCGCCCCATACATCGATTTCACAAAGAAATTGGTCTTACATCAACATTATTTTTTTAAGGCTAAGATTGGCAGCTTATTAGAGCTATACCATCCTTTATTAAAATTATGTCTGACCAAATAAATCAATCAAAACACTTCCGAAATTGATGTAAACACATCGGAGCATCGAACGTAACTGAAATTAGTTTTGACTTGAATGGCACCGACGTTATTCAAATAATGACGTCACGATATTAAGTATAACGCTGTTGTTAGGTACACGCTAAAGTGTACGCAAATCAAAAAATTATATACACGCGAAACGTCATATTGCTGTGGTGGGAGGTGTTTGTGTGAATGCGCCTTGTTTGTTTTCATTTACGCCGTGACTAGCACAGTAGTATTTTATAAACCTTAGAAGCAAATTTCACATACATGAACAAATAATAATAATGCCGTGACAAAAGGAAAACGAAGTAACGACTTCTCGTAAGGTGGCGGCTTCGCCGCCACAAAAAAATTTCAATCCATACCTAGCTACGACCGGCGTAGACACCAACGGCCTGCACACAGCTCACCTACTCTGTCAAGACGTTTCGGGTGTATATAAATTTTTGAATTGCGTACAAATTAGCGTGTACCTAGACACTGTGCAAGTTTAACACTGTACCCCGTGTAACACTGTGCCCCCTCTTCCACTTGATGAGGCTAAAAGTCTCTTTTTTAGATATAAAATGTATTTTAAAATAGGAATTTATATTAAAAATATTAAAGAAACCTCAAAATGCGAAAGCGCAAAATGGATATTACATGGACGGATAGAGCATATCCAAAAAATAAAAAAATTAGTTCTTCCCTCACCTCTCCAACTTCCTACCCTCTTTCTCTATCAAGCCTAAATGGTAAGGAATAGAAAAAATATAATAGCGGGGCTCGCCCGAAATGATTTCAAACCGCTCAACTTCTTCCACTACTCAACACCCTCTGTGTATTCAAAATTGTTTCTTGAAATTCATCTTTGATTCAGAAGGCCTATTGAACGTAAATAGATTTGAACATTTTTTTTTAAATTTTACTGGTTTAAATGAAGCCTTGCCGAAACAATACGTCATTGTGTGTTGATATGGACAAAAGATTGTGTTGTTTAGATTTTGGACAGTGGGAAGGTTTGCTGAAGGTAAGTATATATCTGGTAAGTTATACTGGTTATTCCTAATAGGCTTGTTGCTGTTAGATACCCCTGGAAAAAGAAAATAACAAATGATGTAACTATCCTAATTAGTATACGCATTAGGTGTAGATAATTACTAAGATTATTAAATAAAAAACGGGTGCGTGATATTAATACTTCATTCCTTTGGATACACGCACCATACATCCTCAATAACTTCGCAGAATCATCAGCACAAAAATAACAAAAAATTCGTAGTAAATGCACCAATTAAATTAATAGATTAGATGATCACTTTACACAGAATTGCAAAAACAGTCGCCTAATTTTTTTGCAAATCTCAGGAAGAAGAAATCTTTAATAATAACAGGTATTATTAAATCCGAGTTCTAGTTATATCTACATGATTGGATTTTTATGCACGTATATGTGCATGCAAGTCTGCAACTATACTTATTATTATTAAACGTAAACAAGTTCAACAACAAACGCATAGACGGCGACGTTGGAAGAGCATTTTAATATAATTTAAATATCAGAATGTTCAACCAATGAACCGAAAAACATAATTTATCCTGTCATTAAAATTTATAATTTACAAAGCAAACCAACTCATAACAGTTTACACTCCAACACTAGCTACAGCAACAGATTATGGGATATAGAATGAATTTAAAATAATGAAATGATTCAATAATATAAATTATGGGTCTATTTATACTCCCTTAGTATTTGTATTTGTAATAGTATTATGATTAAGCATTAAACTGGGCTAAATATTCAAAAATAGTATTTATACTCTTTTTCTTCTTCTTTAATGTGGTTATGGGCTTAATCCGAGGACTATCCACCCAGGAAAAGTAATTTTTTTCAAATTTTGTTCAAATGGAACTGCTGCACCCTCGTGCGTCGGACCTCTGTTCTCACTCTTCCACTACACTTGATAATTATTTTAAACATTCTTCAGAATTCTTGGCACTGATTATTTAATTTAATTTAGTATACTTTTTAAAGTCGGATGGTCACTTTTGTATTTGATATTTTATAATTTCTGTTGGACTTGTGGACTCCCGATTCGGAGACCGCCATTTCAATGTTGCCACGACGATGTCCGAATCGGAAGTCTGGTATTTATACTCGTTTTATAATTAGCATTAGTGCTTCTTTGTTAATAATTTTTTTCCTAATAAGATATAATTCTGCAGTCAACAAAATGTTGGTTACTGAAGAAATATGTAAGAGGCCAGTTTTGTTCTTAGAATATTGTTTAAGATGTTTGAGTTTTAAACAGGTTTTCATTAATATTTAATATAATAGGTTTAATTAAGGACATTTTAACGGATTTACGTCTCAAATTTATAACAGATAAAAAGAAGCAGAAATTTGAGATAAATCAGACAGAAAAGAGGCCTTTGCTTCCTCTTGGTGACATGTCATTTGTCAACTTTATACTCGGTAAACATTGCTGATACACAAAAATTGTATACTGCGCATGATTTGTACTGAAATATTATCGTTTTCGAGCTTGTTGGAACAAACTACATACTTTAATTACTATACGGAGCAAGAGAGAGGTCGGACACGCCTGACACGCCCAACATAGGGCGCGGCCATTTTGATTCCTATGACACAGTTTATAGCTAAAGAATCAGATCGCTCACTCTGCGTCGGCACTTTTGATCTCAATGTTCCAGTTTATACACTGCGCAACTCGGATAATACAATATATGACAACCGCCTATAATAAAATAGCAGTCTTCTGCGTATCCTGAATTTGTATCCCTGGAGTGGATGTTATTTTGGAACTTTCAACTGGTCCGAGTGAGCTAACTGATTCTTTAGCAATAAACTGTGTCTCCAAAAATAATATTCACTGACACTGACAGCAGCAAGCAAAATATCAGGTGCGTTTTAATCCTCCGCTTCTGCTTCCGGAATTGTCGGTTTAGTCGTTTTAACCTGTCAGATTAGAACAAGAAAACCGACAATTCCGTAGCAGAAGCGGATGATTAAAACGCACCTATTAAAAATATTGCGCCAAGATGTAGGCAACACGTAATAAGGGTTCAAAATGGCGGAGTTTTCTATCTCCTTTTAATAGGCACTCAGAAAGCTGCGCAGTGCGACCATTCTCCGTATAGTAAAAGAAAATCAAAGTATGTGGAACAAACCTATAAACAACATTTGACAACATAATAATATGTGTATTGTCAATTGTCATTATCCGTTGTCTATTAAAAACAAAGGCCAAATTAGTCATTGATTCATTTGATATAAAAGAAGAAATTTAAGATTTAACATAAAAGTTAAACCTGTCAATTATTAAGCATAAATATTATTGCTAATAGTTATCATAAATCGAGTATAAATGTCCCCATTACATTGTGAAGGTTCAACTTAAACCTTAATCATAATGTTAATGAAAATACTAATAATATTAACTTTTAGAAATGGAAATTTAGCTGAAGCTTGAAATGTTCAAAATATTCCAATGCCATATTAAAAATAATTGCAACTAAAACGGGTTTATGTTTTTGTTAGTGCTAGTGCTGGAAGTAGATCGCGCAAATTTTTCGAGAATTTTTGTTCGAAGAAAGTTATTTAGTTATGAAAAACATAATTTAAAACATTTCTTGATCTCAAATGGTTGAATCTAAATGTTTAATATATTAATAAAAATAAAAATATTTCCCTAGTATTCTGAATAAAGTAATAAAAAAACCTTAGTATTTTACCTAACCTGCATGGTCTGGAGCCATTGCGGGTAGCTTCGCAATTTTTTTTACAAAAAATCAGAAAACAAAACTTAACCAACTTACCTAACCTGCACCGCTTGGAGATATCGCAAGAAACTTCGCAAACATTCTTTACATAAAATAAGAAAAAATTAAACAATTTAACTAATTTACCTAACCTCCACGGCCTGGGGCCATCGCGACTAGGTTTGCAATAATTTTTTACATAAAATGACAAAAATTAAGAAACTAATTTACCTAATCTTTGCGGCCTGGAACTATTAATTTCAATAAAAATAATATTTATCTTTTTTTAATTAGTTTTATTTCAATAAACAATTAACAGATCAAACAGATCAATTTTTAAGTACATTATATCAAAAGCCCTATTTTTCTACAAGTTTGATTTATAGAGCTAAAAAAAATAGACACATAACATAATTAATAAAAATAAGCGAGCACTTTCGGCTTTACAAAGCCATGTTCGAAATTCACTACATTTGTCTAGGAAGGATATTTTTTCAAATTAGATATTCGAACAAAATGTTTTCAAACTAAATAACTTTCGAACAAAATTACTTCGAACAAAAAGATTGGAACAAAAATTTTCGAACAAAATTCCGCGACCCGCTGGAAGTATATCTGGAGTCTTGAGCGTATCAGTATGATCACCACTCAGATCTTATTGCCACTCTGGTCTTATGTTATGTATGGTGTATTAATGCACTGCCACTTAAAAGATCTATTGCATCACTAAAACACTTAAACAGCAAGGGAATACTCTCGATATCTCAAACGACCTTTCCAATCCTATCTACAAGGAAATGTAGGATTTGGAGTGGCTTTAAAATGGCCTGATAGCCATCTCTTCCATTTGGTATGCTCCTTAATATAGTGATCTTGGATTCTGGAATGCTACATAATCAGTTAGATTGTAAATGGAGGTTTTGTTCTCTTTCTCACAGAATATGTAAACAATATCTTCAAGTTTACCAAGGTTTCCTTCGAGTCGTTAAAGCCCGATAAGGAGCCCTTTTACCAGCTGGGTTTGTCTAGATGCTATGCGAGGAACTTTTAATTCTACAGCAGAGGCTTCCCAGACAGCACATCAAATCCTTTGGATATCTACTGGATATCTACTGGATATCCCAATATCCACTGAATGTCCAGTCCATGGTGGATATCTATTTTATATCCATGAGATGTAATTTATAGACATGAAATGTCCATAAATAATAGTAATTATACAACAAATTATTAAAAAATTAAGCCATTGTGGCTAATAGTACTCTTTAAATATTTAAAATTAATTTTTTTAAGGTATATTCAATATCCCATGGATATCCACTAAATATATCTAAGTCTAGGCGCGAACGCAAACCATGGTGGATATCCACTAGATGTAATTTTTGTACCTAAATATTGGAAAATATGTGAATTTACTTAATAATTATTAAATTACTTAAATATTACGCCATGTGATAACTAAGAAAGTATGTAGGTATGGTTTATAGAAATTTAAAATTAGTAAGTTGTATTCAATATCCCACAGATATCCGCTAGATAAATAATATTGGCAATGAACGCGAGCACAGGCGCGGATATTTTCTGTCCTCACAGGTGCCATCGGCCATTTTATATTTTGTTTTCGTTTTATTTGTGTCGTGTGCATGAGTTTCATTTGATAATTTTGGATTAAAAGGAGGTAAGTAAGCTTTAAAACCTAACTTTATTAGTGTAAAAGGTTGATAGACTTTAGTTAAATAAGACAATGGTTAAATTCACGTTATTAAGATTGTTAAGTAGGTTGAATGCAATGTACGTTAAAAATCCGTGTACTTTTTAGGTTATTTACAACCAGAAATTCATATCGTTTTTACGATACCCTATTTTATTATAATTAATATGGATGTTATTTTACCTACCTTCATATAGAGGGTGTTAAAAAAAAAGTGTCACAAAATGAAATGGTGAATAGTATGACCCAAAATAAGCAGAAAAGTCTTAATAAATATATGACCGCAAATTAACGGTTTCGGAGATACGGACCATTTTGTGTTTATAACAATTTTTTATTATTATAAAAAAACAATGATATTTATAAACAATCAATAACAACATAGAGTTAAATGAGATGTTCAAAGTGCCCTCCCTCCATTTCAATGCATTGCCATTTGCACGACCGTACATAAAATGCATGTCAGCTAATTAGTGTAAACAGGCATAACGAAAATTTATAAAATTATTCACCCACAACAAAATAATAACTGCAAATAGTATCTATGAAAAAACATCGGTAGACTCCGATAAGAAAAGCAAGTTTTTGAGAATGAAAAAAGATAATCAAAAAATGATACAAAACACAAAACACTCCGTATCTCTGAAACCATTCATTTGCGGACATATGTTTATTAAAACTTTTCTGCATATTTTGGCCCATACTACCCCCCGTTTTATTTTGTGACACTTTTTTTTTAACACCCTGTATATGTTTAATGGTTGTTATAATTAATTAGAAAGAGGTATTTTTTTCACTGGTTAAGGTAATCTTATTACCTTGTATTAAATAGCATGCATGAATAATTTAACAAGTAAGGTTAGATAATACGAGTATATACACAGATCCAGCCCTTTTAAATTATTAGTTAGTGTTATATATTGTATAAGTGACACTCTGCACAAAAGGCTTTTTTCGGACTTCATTTTCGTTTTGGGTATAGCTCGATTTAAAATATAGTTTTACTTTTTGAGGAATTCTACAACAGAGTGTCTTTTTTTTTCAGGCAGAAAATTCCAGTTGAAATTGCGGCGTCAATATATAATGTGTGTGTATGTGTGATAAGGTTTGGGTTTTCCTTGGCTGCGGGTACTATGTTCATTCGTCAGCTTAAATGTAATATATTATTTAAGACAATAGTATGTTTATACTATAGTTTACTTTTTTTTAAATATATTTAGCCTGCTCATAATATTTGTCTTTGTTTTACCTAACTATACTTAATATAACAACAATAAAGAATAAGATTTATTTGTAAGATGCTTATATGTTAGATAATTTGTGGGTTGTATTAGGTTTAAAACTTACTTCACATATTCAATGACATTTTGGTATTTTCCTAGGTATGGTGTACAATATTTAATTGTAAAAATAAAATGTTGATACTCTTTCTACTCTACATGCTATACCAATGCCGTGTTGCATCAAAAATAGTTAACACTAGAATAGTAAACCTTTTATATATACCAAATTAAAAATATAGGGCGTTCCGATTTTATGCTACGGAAATACTGGAAATATGGAATGTTTTTAGATTATGCAGTACATTGCTCCGCTTATCTTTCAAAAAAAAATTAATGAAGCATTAAATACGACACTCTATAGGCATATAATTTTCGATTTAGTAAATATATCAAATAATGGATGTACACTGGATATGAAACATCTATAGTATATATCCATTGGTTACTTATGAACCTCTACTAAAGGTACCTATTAGATATTTTGCTGGATATCCATAGACTATCTTCTATATACTGGATATAGACGGATATTTGGATATCCATATTAGATCCACTGGATAGCTATAATATCCTGTGGATATATTGGATATCCACAAAAGATATTCTGTGGATCTCTGGGATTTCGTGTATTGTCTGGGAGATACCCATTAGATATTTTGTTCGATATATCCATATTAGATCCACGGAATATGTGTGATATCCTTTGGATATATTGGATATCCACAAAAGATATTCTGTCGATATCTCTGGGATTTGGTGTGTTGTCTGGGTTCTAAGGTGGAAGATTCTTCGGATGGCGAAACTCCCTTCGCCCCCTCCTTAATCCGCCCTTGTATACCACTGAATTGCATGTCTTTCGGTTGGAAACACGATTAATTCTTGGCGCCATTCTTTCTTGCAGCCTAGCTCTGTAGTACTACTGGGTCTTTTTTGATTCTTTCATATTCTGGGGGACAATCATCATACCATATTGCAGAAAGGAGCCCTATATTTCGAGGCTTCTATTCCATTATATTTATAGTCTATCATCAGCAATTTTCGAAATGTGTTTTCCAAATAAACTTCTTTTGGAACTCTATCATAACCCTAAAATTTGTGCTGCATTGCCATTAGATAATTTCAATCTAATTTGCAGTTCCTTTGATTAGCGTTGTAGTTTTAGTAATATTACTTTACATAGGAATAAGGATAATGGAATTAAGCACAGATGATTTTTTTTTAAACAGAAATAAATGGTAAGAATTACGAATTGTATTCTTCTGAAACCTTTTCTTTTCTATATGCCAAGGGTGTCGTTTGTACCGTCCATTTCTTGTACATTTCATTTCTTACCGTTTTTCCAATCCATCTATTACTTTTTACCTTCCTCTGGAGAATATGATGGCAGCATGAATCTTTATTTAGCGAAAGAGTGAATATCTAAAAGGTTAAAAGCTCGCAACTACACCTCTGGTTTCGAACTTTAATTAGAATATAATCATTCACATCTGTAATTAGTGATAGCGAGATAATTTTTACACATTTTTGCGTGCTTCGAACCGTTTCTCAACCTTGTTTGCACTAATAAGATAAGCATCGATACAAGATTTTTATCTTTCCTGTAATTGAACGTTATTATGTTTATTTTCTCATCAAAATAAAGCAAATTCGGGTTGACATTAATTAGTACTGAGTTGGTATATTTAGAAAATATTGCATAGCCTTAGTGCTTCTAGACCTAGACCAAAACGTTTTTACACTGATTCCCGATTACCCATTGAGGCAGGCCCGCGCCTAGCACTTTTGGCGCCCTTGTGCAAATTTAAAATAACGCCCCAAATTTGTATTACGTTCATATGTGAGTACAGATACGGGTTAACTTAGGTATTATTATCCACTATTGAAAAATAATTTTAAAAAGTATTTTCATAAATTTATTTTCATTTTTATATCTCCTAGCCCAACAATATCGGGCCTTATTTCATGAAAAACAAACTAAAAGTCAGAATGAACAGGCATTGTACAATGCTTGGATACAGGAAAAATCTGAAAAACAGCAACTAGAAAGTGCATTGCAACAAATGCAAAACAATATGGAAAATATGCAAAAACAAATTAATATCTTAAACAAAGAAAAATTTAAAATTTCAACAAATTATGAAACTGATGAAGAAGAACTGGCAAAAGAAATCGGCGATTAAATAAACAAAGAAGTAGAATGGATAACAGCGGAAAGCAGAAAAAACAGAAGAAAAAAACGAAAAGCCAACTCCTCTCCAAAAAATCAACAACAAGAGAAAGAATAATAGCAAGCAACATCAATAAGTATGAAGAATTGCGCCATACACTGGCAGAAAATAATATTTTCTTTCAAGACACAGCTCTAAGCAATAACCAGTTTAAAATTAATTCTAAATAAGAAGAAGACTTCTCAAAAATGTCATATCAACCTTGAATGCCAAAGAAATAAATTGGCATTCCTATAAAATTAAACAGAACAGAGACATTAAAGTAATGGCTAGAGGCCTACCATCTACATATAAACCAGAAGATATTGTTGAAGACTTGCAAAGTCAAGTATTAAAATGTAAAGAAGCTGTCAATATAATAAAGAAGGAAATAAAATTAACCGAAGATAGCACTCGTAAACTAAATAAAAAGCATTGCCGCTATTCATGCTATCATTCGAAAATATTGAAGATATTAAGAAAATCTACGAAATCAAAGCAATACTTAATCTAAGCGTTAGAATAGAAACCATAAGAAAATCAAAACTAGTTCAGCAATGCAAAAACTGTCAGCTATTTGGACTTACGCACAACTTTTGCAAAAGAGAATCAAGATGCATAAAGTGCGTAGGAAAACATCATACGAAGGATTATGTAAAAAGTTCAGAACAACAACCGAAGTGTATAAACTACCTAATGAAACATTCTGCTAACTGCAGAGGATATGAGGTAGCTAAAACCTTTCAGATAAGGAAGGATAACACCATTAAACCTAAAATAATGACGAGGCAGAAGAGACCCATAAACTCTTTTCCTACTGTCAGAAATGAAATAACATATTCTCAGGTAACAAACTCACAGAAGCAACCAATTCAAAGGTCACAACCAGCCATGAATCCCACGCCACAAATTGCACAGCATACAGCACAGTCAACCAGCTTAGCAGAAAGTACCACTCATGAATTATTATTATTATCCTTAATAACCAGAATAGATTCACTCTCTGAAAGGCTCCAGAAGCCAGAAGGATTAAATAAACCCCGAACATATAACAAAACCACCAATGGACAAAAGAGATATTAGAATAGCCACTTGGAATGCCAATGGTATTCTCACGGGGGTCGGATTCCATGTAAATAGTTGGAAACTAGTTTGCTTGACCTCGACAGTAGCGCGCTAAACGCTTACGGTTAAACTACACCTGTCAGTTTCAGTCGATAAAGTAGGACACTACTAAGTAAAGCGATTTAAAAATTGGCGGGCTTGATAATTTAGATATTTGAAGCAAGTTGAAGTAACATTTTTCTATTTGTACAACTTTTACTTACAACTACTAAACAAACAATAAGTTCAGTGAATTTTTGTTGTAGGTAAATGTTGAAAAAATGGAAAATGTCACTTGTTTTAACTGAAAAATAAAACACATTTTTAACAAGTTTAATTTATTTAGAATTACCATGATATTACATGTGTCTCATTATCTTCTAACTGCATATTTTGAACATAACAAGCACTATATCACACACTAAATTACTGAAAAATAAAAATATAATTGTTAATTATTAAAAAAACCGGAAATAGTTTTTATAAAAAGTCAAAGTGGTTAATTTATAAACACAATTGTTTTAAATATCCCTAATACTGACCTATTAATCCAAGGACAAATCATTCTAATTCTAATATTCTTATACTTATTGTCCCTTTTAGGCCTTTACCCATCTATTTCTATTTAGAGTAATTGTAATGCCTATTTCGGGTACAATAAGTCTCCAGCTTCAATACAGGTGGGCTTTGAAACACACCCTAATTCAGACATTTATGCATATTCCAAAAGTCTCCATACCCAGGAATATCTAAAACAAAACAAAAATAAAGGTGCAGTGTGTATCTTAAAATTAAAAATTAACACGAGTCATAACTTTTTTAAATTCTTACATATTTTCTTGCAATAAAATGTATAAAAATATCAATAAAAATAGAAAACATCTGATTTATGATCTTAATAGGTGAACTATGCAAAAATTGACATAAATATCATATTAGTTTTTGAACATATTTAGGTATTATTTATAAATATAATAATGAATATTACCCAAAAATTGAACAATAACTTTTTGAGAACAAATCATTCGCCCTTTTTCATCATGGTCTTTATGAGTAAAACTATGATGAGGTTCTATCTCTGGTTCTACAATATCTGTTTGTAAATTGGCTTCACACATTTTGCTCACAACTCCTTTCATTTTTTTGACCACAAATGTTTAAAATGTGGATCCATTTATCTTCAAGAGTAATAATAATAGCAGGAAAAATATAACATTTCTTATTAGTTTTGTGAGAAAAATATTTACTTCTGCAATTAAAATTTAAATGAATCTTAAGAACCTCCCTATAGTTAAATTAGTTAAATCTAACTTACACTAAATTAATACAATTTACTCACCTACATTTGAAAAAAAATATTACTTAAATAAAATTAGTATCAGGCTGACATATTTATGGCAACATAACCTAATTTATTATCAAGGCAATCTAATAATATTTAAATTTAGCTTTTCTTTACATTTATTAACGATTATTGCTATATTTGATCACACATTATATTAAAATGAAATTTAAAGGGGTAAATCAGTAAAATTATTGATTTCTTTATCATTATTTTTTAAAACTTATTTTTTTATGGGTGTAAAACGGGTTTGAATTTAGTGATAGCAGTGCGCTTACGGTTGAACTACCAACAAGGAAACAAATCTCGCCATTTATTCAAAACTTCTCTTTTTATTTTTCTTTGGGTATTCTCCAAGTTTTCTTGGACGTACAAAAAATAGATATATATCTGATTTCTAAGACCCACCTTACAACAGAGTCATACATTAAATTCAGAGGATATAACTTCTATCACACTATCCATCCATCAAATGCAGTAAGAGGAGGAAGTGCGTTAATTATTAAAAATAACATTTCCCACTATGAGGAACCAGGCATCCAAGAACCAGAAAATCAGGTAACTATTAGCACCATTAACATTAAGAGGGTCAAATTTACAATAGCTGAAATCTATTGCTCACCAAGATACAACCAGAAAAACGAAAATTATCTCAATGTACTCAAAGAACTAGGTAACAAATTTGTAATCGGTGGAGATTACAACTCCAAACACACCAACTGGGGTTCAAGATTAACCACAGTCAAAGGAAAAGAATTGCACCGAGCTGCATCAGAACTTGGTTGTACATACCAATCTTCCGAAAAACCCACCTATTGGCCCACCGACCCAAATAAGATTCCAGACCTTTTGGATTTCTTTATTCTGAGGAAAATTTCACCAAACTATACGCAAGTAGAAGAAAACTTTGATATGGATTCAGACCATTCTGCAGTAATCCTTACTCTAAGTGATAATATTATTCAAAAAGAAGCCAAACCGACCCTAGCAAATCGGAAAACTAATTGGGAAAGTTTTCAAATACTATTCAACTGACCATAACACTAAAAACGAAAAATCAGCTAGATAAAGAACTGGAAAGGTTTATATTTAAAATCCAGCATGCTGCATGGAGGGACACACCAAAAGTAAGAAGATTAACAGCTGGAAAAAAACTATCCTGTCGAGATAAGAGAACTGGTAGCAGAAAAAAGAAAACTAAGAAAGAAATGGCAGATGACAAGATCACCAGAAGATAAAAATATATTAAATAGAGCTACCCAAAGACTGCGAAGGAAAATCCTAAATCACAAAGAAGAATCCTTCAACAGATACCTAGTAGGGCTAACAGATGATGAAGAAACTCTGGAAGGCAACTAAAAAGTTTAAAAATTCGTGTAAAACACTGTCCTCCTATCAGAATAGCAGATAACAAATGGGCAAGAGACAATCAACAAAAAGCTGATATTTTCGCTGACCACCTACAAAAGACGTTCCAATTAGATGAAAATCAAGACACTCCTAAGAGACCATCCATAATATGGAAATTAAGCTAGTTACTCCCAATGAAGTTACGAAAGAAATTCAGACAAACATCAACTCACAGAAAGCCCCAGGATATGACTTTATTACTGGAGAAATATTAAAGAAACTACCACAGAAGGTTATTGTTAAATTGACATACCTCATAAATGCAGCATTTCGCCTTAAATATATACTTGACGCCAGGAAAATGGCTGAAGTTATCCTAATTCCTAAACCAGGAAAACCTCTGAATGAAGTGTCATCATATAGACCTATATCATTGTTACTGATAATATCTAAGTTATTTGAAAAACTACTACGTAAACGACTAAAACCAATAATTGAAAATAAAAATCTGATCCCTTCGCACCAATTTGGTTTTAGGAACAAACACTCGACAATAGATCAATTACACAGGATAGCCGATGTCATCGAAAAAGCTTACAAAGAAAAATATATATGCTCAGATATATTTCTTGACGTAGCCCAAGCATTGACATGGTTTGGCACGCTAGCCTAATACGGAAACTTGAAGAATTGCTCCCTAGACAATATGTCGACATTCTACAATCATATCTAACGGGAAGAATGTTTAGAATAAAGTAAGACGATGCATACTTCGAAATGAAAGAAATTAAAGCAGGTGTCCCACAAGGCAGTGTGCTAGGACCGGTTCTTTACTTATTATACACCAGCTATATCCCTCAACAACAATCTGTTAAAATAGCAACATTTGCGGATGACACTGCAATATTGGCAGTTGGCAAAACTAATACAGAGACCTTAGAAAAACTTCAGGAAACCTGCAACAGAATCAATCGATAGACAAAAAAGTGGAAAATAAAAATAAATCAAACTAAATCAGTTCATGTTGATTTTACTCTTCGACCAAATAAACAAAAACAAATAAGAATAAACAATGACGTTATTTCGCATCACGATTCGGCCAAATACCTAGGGATGAACCTAGATGTAAGACTTAAATGGAAAGATTACAAAAAAAGCGTAAAGAACTTGAACTAAAATTCAAAAAAATGTATTAACTCCTAGGAAGAAAATCCAAATTGTCAGTGTACAACAAACTGCTGTTTTATAAACAAATCCTAAAACCAATATGGATTTATGAGCTATGGGGATGTGCCAGCAAAAGTGATATCAACATGATACAAGTTTTCCAAAATAAAGTTCTAATATGCATTGTTGATGCACCTTGGTTCTATCGAAACGATTATCTTCATAGAGACCTGAAGATGCTAATAATCGAAGAGGAAATAAAGAGGTTTGCTGCGAAACATGAGGGTTGACTCCACTACCACGTCAACGAAGAAGTGTTGCAATTACTGGACAACTCAACACTCAACAGAAGGCTCAAAAGGAATAAGCCATTTAAGCTAGTGCAGTGAACTTTAATGTTAGTGCTAGTGTAAAACAGTGTAATAAATCGTTACGCCAACTTGTGATGATATCCTATAGAAACAATTAAGACAGCCCAATGGGGACTTTTTAGATAAGTAATTAGTTTATAAGATTTTTAGATTAAAATTGTAGGTAAGTCAGTAATGACTAGTAATAATACTCTAACAAAAAAAAATATATTTTACAAGTAAAAGCCATACAAGTATTTAATAACATAATTATAAACTTATAGAAAACAGAAAACAGTATTACAACTCAAAAATTTTGTATTTTAGTTTCAAATGTAATATATGGATACTAAAGCACAAGAAATAAAAAAATATTTAAAACATTAAAAATACTCGTTTATATATCACAGGACGAAACTGATCGACAAATAAAAACAAAACAATATTTTAATAATGCAACGTCACCTTTTAAAGGTTAATATAATATCCAGGTATTAGGTATTGTTATTAATATTTTAGCTAAGTGAATTGAGCTTTTCGTGCTTTAATTTTTACAAATTATTTAATTAAATTTTCGGTGTCGAATTCTTTTAGCTGGTCCGATTCTATTGAAATGAAAGCAAGATTAACTTTATTTAGTACATCGGATTACCCAGATAATTTAAAATTTAAATCAACATGCTTCGTTGACAATCGAAATGAAAATCAACTTTTGACGCAAGGCGTAAACGACAAATGACATTAGAGTAGAGATGTTTGCGTCAAAATAACGAAAACGGTTCCAACCGTTACAATGTTTGGGTCTAAATAACGAAAACGGTTCCAACCGTTACAATCTTTAAATAATGGTGAAGTGGCCATAAATGGATCTTAAAACGGCCACACTAGGAACGGAGTGTCCATAAATGGAACAAAATCAATATTTATGTATTCGATGTTTTAAAAACTAATAACAAATAAACCCTATTGTTAAAATTTAATAGCAATAAAATATAAATAGAAAAATATTACTACTTTGCTTTGGTTAATTTTCAGACTTTATAGTAATTTTATGAATTTTTTATGATGCTTTAAGATGGCCATAAATGGTGCTTCTACCCTAATTGCTGTAACAACCTACGGTAAGATGTGGTTTATTTCTAGAAATAAATAGTTAATAAATAATACTAATAAAATTAGATTAATTGTTACAATAAATTTTATAAAATCAAAGCAAATAGGTAGTATATGAACGTCACCAACCGGGTGAAAAGACAAATGCATAAAAAAAAATAATTAGGTATGAGTAAGGTTAGTATTTAAATATTCTTAACTGTTTTTCCAGGTCTTCTGGTTGTTAACCATGAGATTAGCCTCCAGTTATCTTAAACCCAAAGAGATGGACTGGTTGGATTCCTCCACTAGCTCTATTTGGTCTTTAAATAATTCGGTGTCTAAGAACCTCCGAGTTCCAGACTAAATATAGTAAAATCAAAATTAAACTTCAGATTGAAATTTGAAATTTGAATGGAAATGAGATTGAAAGTCAGCATAAGAGTGAAAGTCTGCTTGAGAGTGAAAGTCTGCATAAGAGGCCTAAAAATATATTGCCAAAATTAGGATGATAAAAAGTTTAATATTCTTTTTTTTATAGGGGATATTCCTTAAAAACTCACCTTGGATGATGGGTGGCCACAAAGGGGCTTCAACTGAAGTAAGTTAATATAAAAAAAGGTGAAAAACTCTAAATATTCTGAACTTTAATCCAAAATGGTGAGATTATTGTTTAGTATTAACACAAAATCTTTTAGTTCACTAAATATGAGATTTTTCGAAGACAATCCGCAAAATGCCGGCACGCTTCTTTCTCAGAAAATGTGCTTAATGCAAAAAAAGGCAAGAACCACTTTTTTTGCTAATATTTGCCGCGAAGTTTTAGGAATAAATTCATTGTTTTAGTTGGTATCCTGTTTTCTTCTTTTAATTGATTTAAGAGAAATTACTGTTTTAAGAATTAATGACAAATTAGAAATTAAAAGAAGAGGCAAGGAAGAATATGACAATTCTTAGACAAAGTTATATTTGTTTGTTTACAATATTTGAATATTTCTAATTGTTATTTTCTTTTATTTTAGAAATGAAATATGGGAAAACCAACCAGCCAAAATCATTGGATTCTTAACGAAAAATAGCATATAAAATTTATAGTACGGCGCGGGCCTGCATTGAGGTTTCGCAGAATTATTGTCAACTGCATCAACATTTGGGACAAACGCTGAGACCCGTTAATTTTTTATTAAAGTATGGAATCCTCATTTGTCATAGGTCATTTTACTTCCCTCCGTCACTCTAACTAATACAATTTTAATAGATAAAGTTCCAAGTATGACCCATCATTGGAACGGCAATTTTTTTGAAAAATTCAGCAATATTTATTGCGTTACTTTTTATTTTAGCGCCGTCTAGCTTGATAAAATACTGTTATTTATTGTAAAGTTTATTTGAACGCTGATTTTAATAATAATTCAATGCACAACACAACAAAATATATTTGAATTAAATAAATGAAAAATCTTGCAGAACCCTAATGTTAAGAAATACAAACTTTAATTGCTATCTACCAAAAAAAGGAAATAGGAAATCTTTTAATAAGGCAAGAACCACAACACTCAAAGAGGACTGGGATACTTATAAATCTCACCTCAGAGAACACAAAAAAATCATCAGACAAAAACAGAGAGATGCATGGAGATCCTACTGCGAAGAAATCGAAGATTTTCCGCAGGCAGCGAGGCTTCAAAAAGCTCTCTCAAAAGATCCACACCGAAGCATTGGTGCGCTAATCAAAGAGGATGGCACAAAAACTGCCAACCTCGAAGATAGCATCAAATTTCTGCTGTCAACACACTTCCCTGACTCGGTCATCACAGACGTGGCCGACTGGGCAGAGAAAGAATACAATCCATTTGTCTATGATTGGCAAACTGCCAAACACATTGTAGACGATGAAAAAATTAGATGGGCAATATCCAGCTTCTCTCCATTTAAATCGCCAGGACCTGACGGTATCTATCCAGCCCTACTTCAGTGGGGTCTGGAAGAACTCACACCGCACCTGGTAGGTATATTCAGATCCTCGTTGGCTCTGAGGTATATCCCCCAAAAATGGAGAGAGATAAAAGTGGTATTTATACCCAAACCTGAAAGGATGGATTACACTGTCCCAAAAACATACCGACCAATTAGTCTAACATCGTTTTCCATGAAGACATTGAAAAGGCTATGCGAAAGGTACATAAGAGATGCGGTGATTACAACAACACCACTACACCCAAACCAACATGCATACACCCCAGGCAGATCTACTGATTCAGCCCTTCATCTGGTTGCTGGCCGGATAGAAAGATCCCTGGACAATAAGGAGTCCGCCTTGGGTGTTTTTATAGACATAGAAGGTGCTTTTGATAAAACCATTTTTCCAAAGATAATACACTCACTAACCAATAGGAATGTTCCACAAATGGTTAGTGGGTGGATACATAACATGTTTTCAAAGCGAGCAGTACACATAAGTGTAGAAGATGTGAATATAAGAGGCTTAGTTGCGAGGGGATGTCCACAGGGAGGGGTGCTATCACCTCTACTGTTGAATATGGTCCTCGACACCCACATCAGCCGCCTCAATAATGACAGTCACTACACAATAGCATATGCAGATGACCTGGTCATTCTGCAAATGGGGAATTTTGAGAAAATACTCTGCGAAAGAATGCAAGTAGCTCTGAAAATTATAGAACAGTGGTGCAAGGACCATTCACTGTCTATCAATCCTAAGAAGACAGAAATGGTCCTTTTCACAAGGAAAAGGTTGAAAATGGAATTAAAACCTCCAGAACTCCTAAACACTCCTAAATACTAAACTTTGCAACAGAGGTGAAGTACCTAGGTCTCACCTTTGACAGCAAGTTAACATGGAACTCGCATTTATAAAATAGAGTTAAAGGAGCATACATTGCTTATGAACAATGTCGCCGAACAGTGGGGCGCACCTGGGGTTTCTACCCCAGAATCGTCGCATGGACTATCACGGCTATCCTAAGACCTATGCTAACATACGGTGCAGTTGTCTGGGTACCGAAAACCCAAAAAGTAACAGCTATCCGTAAACTAGAACAAATTCAAAGAACAGCATGTCTCAACATAACAGGAGCCATGAAAACAACACCGACTAGAGCCATGGAAGTCATTCTTAGTCTCACTTCCCTTGATATTTACATCAAGGAGGTTGCTCTGACGACAATGACATGCCTTCACACGGTCGGAATAGAACCTGATGAAGGATCTGGTGAGGCGAGACGTCACTTTTGGCAGGAAGCGCTGGATACGCTCCCACTGCTTCAAGCGAACATGGATTCCATCCAGAAACAATATCACTGAAAGGAACATGCTCATCTATACAGATAGTAGACAGGCACTACTCACCCTGAACAGACCACGAATGTATTCAGGGTTAGTACTAGAATGTCACGAAGCTTTGGCCGAAGTATCTATCAACAACGTGGTCACCTTAAGATGGATTAAAGGTCACGCCACATCAAAAGGTAACCGTCTTGCTGATTCACTAGCCAAGAAAGCAGCCAACCAAATACTTTTTGGACCTGGCCCTTCTATTGGCCAGACAAAATCGGTAGTGACAGACCTAATCAAAGAACATTCCCTTGTGAAATTCAAGGATAGATGGGATGAAACAAGAAACTGCAGAGTTGCAGGGAGCTCTTAAGTCACAGGCATTATGACTGGTCATTGCCAGGTACGGAAGCATCTCCATATCATGGGTCTGTCAGAATCCGCACTCTGGAGAGGGCGCGAACAAGAAGATGAGACCATCGAACGTATCTTTTATGATTGCTCGACGCTCTCATTTATTAGAAGATTTGTGTTTGGCGAGTATCGGCTAACACCGGCCGATATAAGAGAAGCACCTCTTGACGACGTTGTCAACTACATTAAATCTGTAGGCTGGCTCACGAGCTAGGAGGTGTCTATCTTCTCAGGAGGATGCACAATGGGCCTAAGTGCCGAGGGGTAACCCACCCTCCCTCCACACATTACAGATACAGATACCAAAATAATTAAAATTATGCTCTGTCTTAAATTACTATTAAAAGTAGCTTTCAAATGAAGAGCCACACTTTATATTAGGTAACAGTTTTTAATCCGTTAGAGGGCGCTAAAATCAAAAGCATCGCAATGAGAAGTGATATTGCTAAAATCTCTATAATATTTCCTTTTTAATTATGTGTCATACTTGGTACTTTTTCTATTTAAATTGTATTGGTTAGACTATGGAAGGGAAGGTAATAATCTATGACAGTTGAGGTTATGATAAAAAGATATTCCCTGTAATCAAAAACTGAAGGGTCGTGTTTGTCTAAGATGTTGATGAAGCTCCTGATAATGGATTTGATTCGTTTTAGTCTGGCCACCCTACATACAGTAAATACCAAAAGTTTTCTTCCATTTCTTTAACTTTTGAATGGTTAATGTTTTTGCCGTGTAATTTGAGGTTTTTATATTAGAAGAGACTTTCCATTTTGGACATGAAAATGTTAGCAAAAAGTTTGAAAATGGCACTTTGAAAAATGTTTTCTCATGAAAAGGAAGTCGAATAACACATCGTTTCCTCGGTATTTTACGAGTAATTCAAAAGTTCAAGGTGGGACGACTTGACACTCACTGTATAATAGAGCTGTATTAAAAAAAAATTCGACGTCTGGCTTTGAGACGTGTTAAATATTCGATATAGAGAAAATATTCTAAAATACTTACTCGAAATTAAAATTTTAAAGGAAAAATAACGTTTCGCGTTTTTCCTTAAACCGTATTAAATTTTAATTTGTTTTTCTATAAATTTTTCAAATTTTCATCTCGACATGTACTCCAGCTTAAAAGTCGTCGTCGATGATGCACTTATTCCAGCGATGCCTATTAAAATTTTCAGCATGAAATATTTCCCTTTGAAAGCTCAGCTTATATTTTATCGTCACGGGTGGCCGCGACGGCGTGGCACCACCTCGCCTTTACCATCATCTTGCTCTGTAACTATTGCACCAGATTATTGTAAATAATCTCAAGTGTTGGCAAAGGGGGTAGCTGTGAGTTGAGAATATTCAATATGTTAACTCTTCAAACCTGACTCCAGAAAAGGGTACAGAAAACCAATGCTATTGATACAGCTGTTGTATAGACAGGAATGTAACATACTTGCTATCCCACTACCAGTAGAGGTGTAACCACCCGCAAACAGCACAAATATGTTCATTGGACGTTTATTCGATATACAATTGAGGTTTTTCTGGACTTCCGATATCCAATGGTCGTCCAGTGAAGTATACAAATGGCACACTTTTGATCATTCAGCAGACGTCCAATTCTGGATTATATTTAGACGTTGAATACTGGACATTCAAAAAACGTCAATTCCTGGATTAAATTGAGACCACATTGCCACTTTTTTACAGAATAGCAACTCACCGCGCACTATCTTATGTTATTAATAATTTATTATTTTCGCACCGCTATACACCATCTCTTTTTTTTTAATTAAAAATGGTTTGGTCTGAGTGTGGATCGAACTTACGACACGCCCATTATTAGTCTATGTCTATGCTTGGCTAGATGATCTCGACCAAGGAGCCACTTAGAAACTTTTTACTAGATATGGTTATAATAGAATAATATTTCAGACCGCTGATAGAATGAAAAACAATAAATTCAATTTGTCAAAAAAAGAAAGTGTATATAGATCAGTATTATAGGGTAGGCTAAATTAATAATGATCTGAGATGGACGTCCACTGGACGTCAAAACACTACTACATTTAAAATTAAGTCCAAAGACAGACGTCCTCTATAGGTATCGATACGCAGCTGTCCAATTAATGATCACAAACGGACGTACACTGGATGTCTGAATATGGATATGGACGTTCTGGCCTTCAAATGAATCTAAAGTGGGCGCCCATTGGACTATGTGTGCTGTCTGGGTATGCGTCAAATTAGGCCCGATGGGGGGGCAGGGGGACAAATTCCCGGGGCCAGGGTACAAGAGGGGCCCGACAGAACAACAGAACAACAGAACAACAGAACAACAGAACAACAGAACAACAGAACAACAGAACAACAGAACAACAGAACAACAGAACAACAGAACAACAGAACAACAGAACAACAGAACAACAGAACAACAGAACAACAGAACAACAGAACAACAGAACAACAGAACAACAGAACAACAGAACAACAGAACAACAGAACAACAGAACAACAGAACAACAGAACAACAGAACAACAGAACAACAGAACAACAGAACAACAGAACAACAGAACAACAGAACAACAGAACAACAGAACAACAGAACAACAGAACAACAGAACAACAGAACAACAGAACAACAGAACAACAGAACAACAGAACAACAGAACAACAGAACAACAGAACAACAGAACAACAGAACAACAGAACAACAGAACAACAGAACAACAGAACAACAGAACAACAGAACAACAGAACAACAGAACAACAGAACAACAGAACAACAGAACAACAGAACAACAGAACAACAGAACAACAGAACAACAGAACAACAGAACAACAGAACAACAGAACAACAGAACAACAGAACAACAGAACAACAGAACAACAGAACAACAGAACAACAGAACAACAGAACAATAGAACAATAGAACAACAGAACAACAGAACAACAGAACAACAGAGAGAGTTTTAGTTGTTTTTAAAATTCACCCAAATACGGTAATACTTACCTTAAAAAAATATGTGACTAATTAATAATATTTACAGCGTAATAATATTTTTAATATTTTTAACATTTCACCTTATAATATTCATATAGATCATAAATATTGTATTTCTTTGAAGTCAGCTTATTGAGGAGCTTTCAAAAATATTGAATGATGCAGGGTGTTCCATTAAAAAAAAAGGGATACTGACAGTGCTAGATCTACATGAATCGCCCTGTGTATTTAGATTTTTGTTCAGAGAAAGTAAAACTTAGTTTAAAAGTTGACGTGTCCTAGCGTTTGTTATAATTTTTTAAAATAAGGCCAAAAATAATTTTATTCCATAAGTGGCTTTCACACTGTATGTATATTATATTCTAAAAAACAGCATTTTACTATTAAATAATTTCCAATATATATTTTCGAGAAGAAACTTTCTAAAAGTAAAAAAAGATTTATTATTAATAACTTATTTAGTGCAATTATCCAACACCCTTTCTCTCTTGGAGAGTAACGAGCATTCTTGCTGTTTCGCCAAGACCAAGAGGCTGTCGTTCCACTCCATATAGTGAATTTTCTATTAATATTCAATATTCTTTGTTTAAGCCGTGTTTTATTCTAAAATAAGATTTAGGATCAACGCTGAGCCAGTTAATTTTAATAATAAATAATATTAACAACGTATCTAAAAGTAACAGCATATATTATTCAAACACCTCATCATGGTCAACTTGGTACCTACATGCATTTCCTTTCCTTCATAAGACTAACTGCTGGTTGAATTTTTTTTTTCGTGGAAGTTAAATGATCTTCAAAAGACACCAAGCAGCCCGTACTGCAAGGTAGTGTCCGATTTTCACTGACTAAAAAACCACCCCCTTTCTTATACTGGGGCATAGCGGAACCTCCGTCAGGCATTACTTCGGTATGCGCTATCTTGTATTTTGTATTCTTTTTATCTTTTTTTTTTATTGTCTTCTGATCAGCCCTCTTCGTTTTACCTCAAACTCTTTCTCCTTTAATATTCTACCAATCATTTCGGATATCCTATGCAACATGTCATTATCTGAAATCACGGTTTCAATAATATTTTCTTTTGTTATTTGGAATCCGATGCTGTTTTCGACTTGTCTTCTTTTGTCTTCCCATTTCTGACGTTGGAAAAATGTGTATTCAGTCGTGTCTATCTCTTGGCAGTACATGCACTAATCTGTATCTGTTATTTAATTTGAAAGTAATATTCCATAAAGCACCCATGGCCAGTTAAGAATTGTGTCAAGTGGTTGACTTGCCCTTATCCAAATGGTTAGATCAGGGATCAGGATTCGTGTCCATCTACTTTTCTGACTACTTCTCCATTGTTCTTGCCATCTCTGCAGCGTCCTTTCTCTGGCTTCAGTTTTATCTATGTCATTTTTATCAATTGTTTCGCGTCTCTCTAGCGCTAGCAATTTTATAGGTATTACTCCGGATATTACTAGGCTACACTCTGTAGATATTGTCTTGTAACCATTGCAAATTCTTACCGCCAGAATCCGCTGCGTGCTGTCAATTAAATTTAGATTATACTTTCTATTTAGGGCCTTATCTCATATGGTTGACGCATATAATATAATTGACTGAGATGCTGCTACTAGCATTTTGTCTTTTATTTCATTAACTCCCCTTGCTTTAGGTATTATTCGTGTTAGCGCCGCTGATGTTCGTTTACATTTAGCTGTAACTCGTTCTAAGTTCTGGTCCATCGTAATGCCTAGATAGTTAATACTTTTTTTCTTTCCTATCAACAGCACTGCCTCAGCCTTTTGAGGTGCCAACTGCAGGCCATGATCTTTTATTCCCCTACTAATCAGCGCTGGTACGTCATTTGTAGTTTTCATTAGTTCTGTTTCAGTTCTTCTTACGACCACCGCGCCTAAGTCATCAGCATATGCTACCAGTTCTCTCTGTTCTGGAGTTTTGATTTTTAGGATTCCATCATATAGGATGTTCCAAATCAGCGGTTTCAAAACCGAACCCTGCGGTACTCCCCCGGCTATTTTGTATTCCAGAAAATCTTCATATATAATATAGCGGTTTGTAAAGTAGCTTGCTATTATTGTGCAAATATACTTTGATATTTTCCGTCTTCTTAGCTCTTTCATTATATGCTTCCATGAGGCTGTATTAAAGACATTTTTGATGCCTATAGTTACTAGCACACAAAATCGTCTAGTTCTTTGGTTCTTTTCTATTTCCAATTCTGCTATATTTTTAACCTCTCTTGTAGCGTCAACAGTAGATCGTTTCTTTCTAAAGCCAAACTACCTATCTGACAGGTTTTCCTTGTTTTCCATCTCCAACCTTAATCTTTCCGCCACTATATGTCCCAGGAGTTTTTCCATTGTATCCAATAGGCATAGTGGGCGGTAGGAACTCGGATATTCTTCGAACTTTCCATGTTTCTGAATTAGCACTAACCTGCCTTTCTTTCATGCATCAGGGAAGACGCCTACTTCGAGGATGTTATTTAGTATCTTTGCTATCTCTAGATGGAATTCAACGGTTATTATTTTGAGTATTTCTGAGGGTATCCCGTCTGGGCCAGGAGCTTTGTTGTTCTTAGGCTTACGAGCTGCGATTTTTTCTTCTTCTTCTCCTATCTTATTAATATGTTCCTCTCATCCTTGTTCTGAAGGCCACGTCGTGTTCCCCTGCTTTGGAAATAGCGCACGTATTGTCTCTTTTCTGATTTTTTCTGGAATAGTAAGCTGCTTGGGCTTTATTTTCCCCCCTAATTTTGGATGCCTTTCCCCATACATCATTTTCTACATTTTTCTTCCTATGCCTTCCGTTTATTTCCAATAATGTTGGTCCTAAGTCTCTTTCTGGCCTCTTTTAGTTCGTTTTCTTTTACGTTTATATATGTGATAGATATTTTCTGTTTCCTTCCTCTCTTTATTTGCTTCCTTATTTTGTTACATGTCATCTTCTGTTGAGCGATTTCTTCTGATCACCAGTACATCTTCTGTTTATGTGAGCTCTCATTTCTCTTTGGCATCGATGCGTCACATGCTTCCTTTAGTATACTCATAAGTTCATTGGGGCTTGTTTTTTGTTCTTTTTCCAGCTTCTACCTTATCGTTTCTTCGAGGGAGTCTTTATTTATCTTTCTGATATTCCAGATTTTTTTGTTTTTTTTTTCTGAAGCAATAATCCACGACTTTGTAAACTTGCAATTCTCCAAACTCCTAAAATATTGCCATATCATACATAACGCATCTATTATTTTTTTCTTGCTGATAACCATCTACCATAGTTTATTATTATATTTATCGCAATAAAATTCATTTGATAGTGTGTTTCAACAATATTCTACCAAAGGACAAACGTTTGCTTTTAAAAATATATATTTTGTAACACAACAAATACGGCATTCGAAACCATGCAAAATAATCAAAAGTAAAATAATGAAACCAGTCCTTTTAAAAAATACATATAGACTACACGTTAGTCACAAAAACAATGCATCCGAAATCGCAATTTTTCCGCAACAAAAGAATTTTTCATTGACTTTCGAAAAAATGCATGTTTATTTAAGAGAACAAAGAACCTCTAGTAACAGTTGCATCAAACTCTGAAATGTCCATTACTTTTCGTTGTATTGTCCAAATGCGAACTTGCTAAAATATGAAAATGTAATTTATGTATCCGGCTGGCAAGTCGTTAGTGGCAGAATAGTTGATACATTGTTTAAAACAACGATTTTTCGTAATAAGAGCAGCTCAATCGGTAACCAATACTGTATCTCTTCTAATTTTACTTGAATTTTACTAAGTAATATTTAAAAGCCTTTCTGTTCATACAGAGTAGTTCTCCTGTCCTTTTTAAACACGAGCTTCCTATTGCGACGTTTATTTTTTAAAATGGTTTGTTTGAATTTAATTTATATTCACTAAGAGGTTACTTTATTTGATAGTTTAATGTATTTGGACTTAATACAACATTAATTTCTTACTAATTAACTAATTTATATCGAAAATATTTATGTGAAATTTATATTTGTAGAAACATTGGCTTCTAGAATGTTCGCGCATCCGTTAGAATTTGCTATTGAACAAACTAGACCGACGCCTTCGCCAAAATTGTTGTTTCGTTTTATTTCAGTACATTCTAAAAGGATAACGATTTATGTTGAGTGGCGGTGATTGTGGCGACACTGTGACCCCTTCTAATCTTACCTTTAGTTTTGACTATCTTGTCATTTCAGTTATAAAGAGCACATACTTTGATTACTATACGGTGCAAGAGAGAGGTCCGACACGCCCAACATAGGGCGCGGCCATTTTGATTCATATGCTACAGTTTATAGATAAAGAATCAGATCGCTCACTCTGCGTCGGCACTTTTGATCTCAATGTTCCAGTTTATCCACTGCGCAACTCGGATAATACAATATATGACAACCGCCTATAATAAAATAGCAGTCTTCTGCGTATCCAGAATTTGTATCCCTGGAGTGGATGTTATTTTGGAACTTTCAATTGGTCCAAGTGAGCTAACTGATTCTTTAGCAATAAACTGTGACTCCAAAAATAATATTTACTGATACTGACAGCAGCAAGCAAAATATCAGGTGCGTTTTAATCATCCGCTTCTGCTTCCGGAATTGTCAGTTTAGTCGTTTTAACCTGTCAGATTAAAACAAGAAAACCGACAATTCCGAAGCAGAAGCGGATGATTAAAATGCACCTATTAAAAATATTGCGCCAAGATGTAGGCAACACGTAATAAGGGAACAAAATGGCGGAGTTTTCTATCTCCTTTTAAAAGGCATTTAGAAAGCTGCGCAGTGCGACCATTCTCCGTATAGTAAGAGAAAATCAAAGTATGTGTATAAAGACTAGAGATAAGGAGGCGAATCGGCAATGGTCAAATTTCCAATTTCCGTCCTTCTTTTCATAAAGTTCGCGAAATTGACTGTAGTTGGCATGTCTAATGATAACGCAATCAATTTTCTATGTAAGTCAATGTAAAACAAAGTGATTTTTTAAAAAATTGATGAAAAGAATCAAAATAATGTGAAAAAAAGTACCTGAGTACAAGTAACATGAGTGACAAAAAACATCAAATCAAGATTTACGTCGTTTCAGATTATAAAACAGGATAAAAATCAAATGTAAAACTAAATAAAACACAAGAAGAAATCAATTCAATGTCTTTTTAAAGCTTTTAATGTAAGTAAAATTTAAGAGACGCTAAAATGGTGGTTCCCACCTTATTGAGACTAAGGCCCACAAGGGTAAACCCGTAGCGTAACAAAAACGAGAAATGATTTAACTTGGAACGAAAGACCGAAAGCCGATAGTAGTATTAGGACGTTGAATTTTTTAGTTTGTAAAGCATTGGCATTATTTAGGTTTAACCATGTGATGATTTTCACAAGCCTTGATTTTTAAAAACATTCCATATCGCCTTTTGATTAGGGTTTAAAAACATGTTCGAGCAATTTCTCCAATAATAATTAATCCCTTTATCTCTTAAGCCTGCTCATGTAAAATATTTGGGCTCCTTACTTCACCTATTTATATTCTATTATTAAAGGACAGAAGAATGAGTATTACAACTATGTTAAAAGAAATAAATTGGCTTTTAGTTCAGAATTATGTTCAGTAGGTACATGACTGATATTTATTTATAAAATAAAAATGACATAGTACCATCGCATCAGATCTATTAGAAAAAATTCAATATAATTTGCAATATCACAACTATAATACAAGAAGCCAATCTGACTTTCATGTACGGCAAGCCATCAATAAAAGTTCCCAAAATATAATAAGGTGATTACAGCACCCTCTTATAATTTTCGGACAAGGATATCTCAAAAAGTAATTTTTTTAAAAAGTTAAAGTTTTGGAAAAATATATTAGGCAATAATATCTAGAATATGCATATATTTTAAAGTTTTAAGTTTTTTTCAGTTTCCGAGAAAAAAAATCAAAGGGCATTAAATTTTGAAATATCATAATGAAAATAAATGAATTCCTCAACATTGCTATTCTTAATATAATCCCTAAATTTAAGCTCTTAATCTATTGTTAATGATTTTTTAAAATTCGCCGAAATTAGTGACTAAAACGCCTTGTTAAGTGCTATTTTCTGGTTTAAACTGGTGTAAATCGTTGCAAGAAACGAATGATGACTCAGAGTGTACGATACGATAGTTGCAGACCCGTTACACTAGAAAGAAGCACTTAACGAGGCGTTTTAGCCACTAATTTGGGCGAATTTTAAAAAATCATTAACAAGAGATTAAGAGCTTAAATTTGGGGATTATATTAAGAATACTGCTTTTGAGGAATGCATTTATTTTCATTATAATATATCAAAATTTAAAGCCCTTTGATTTTTTTTCTCGGAAACTGGAAGGAATTAAAACTTTAAAAAATATGCATATTCTAGATATTATTGCCTAATTTATTTTGCCCAAATTTAAATTTTGTAAAAAAATTACTTTTTGAGATATCCTTGTCCGAAAATTATAAGGGGGTGCTGTAATCACCTTAAAGGTTTAAAAAATTTAATAGACTGCCTACAGAAATTAAAAAAAAAAACAACAATAAATGTATTCAAGTAATCTCAAACAATACTTGATAAATAAACAAAACGGATATACTTTCTTGTGATAATACTCTTTGAACCTGCCCTTTTTAGGTATTTCCCTTAATTTATTGTTATTTTACCGCTCGTTCTACTACTTACTATGTTTAAATTATTAATAGTTTTGAGACGATAGGTTATAGCAACTTATATCCACAAAACTATTTTTGTGTTAAAGTAGATCCATAGAGAGCTATGTAATTTACAAAGGCCTTCTTTCAACATACAAATAAATGACAACTTTATAATTAAAATGAAAAACAACAAAATTCCTCGGTATCATAATTGATTAAAATTTGAAATGGGTTGATCACATTACGTTATTAAAAATCCTAAGGTAAGAGATTCATTTTTAAATTTTATGAATTGAGGAAATTTATGACTAGGAGTTTACTAATTATTATTTACAATTCGCTGGTTGAATATGTAAACCAGCATTATATTCTACCTCTTTTTTATATAATAAAAAAGTGCTTTGTATAAGAACATTATATTATCTGTCTTGCTGTATCTTTATTTATGGAAAGCCTTAATTGAGATACACTACAAATTATTTGCAATAAATATCAAAAGAAGCATACATTTTTAAATAATTTGACATGTAAGAGCCATTCACATATCACAGTTGACATTTTGATACTTGACAGGCACAGCCAAGCATTATTCTGATTTTTGCCAAATAAAATGGCCGGTTAATTATTTTATGGAGTTGCGACAGAGAGCCAGTAAATTTGATGAAGGTGTTTTTGTGGCTAGGGGCGAAATAGTAGTACGATTAAGTTAGCACCACCATAAAAAATTCATTTTTAAGAAACTGCTTATATATTTTTCATAAATTGGCAGGCTTGGCGACTAATGTCGAATAAAAATAGCCTCCAAAATGGCTATAGTTGCAAATATGAAGGTCGCAACCCGCCTTAGAAATTTCACCTTTACTATCAATAGATGTTGTTTGACAGGTCGTTAGAGAATGTTTGCAATTTATGGAATGTAAAGAATGTTAGAAATAATGACGTTAGAAATAATTGAAATCCCTAAAATTGTCACATAAGAAATGTATAAGCGGATTTTAAGAAAGTTGATATTAAAGTAGTTAGAATGAACCGAAAATTCTGAAAATCATTAGGGTTCTAAGTTAGAAGTAATTAATCAAGAAAATCAAAACCGCAAGTCAATCAGAACTTTCGTTCTAGAGTTATTGTGCCGGCATACATACACACAGACGATTAGGGTAAAAACATTTTTTCGTCCGCACGGATGCAATACTGATGCCTCATAGGAAGGGCCTCAGTAATAATGTATGCATGTCTAAATATAATATTTATTGTAAACTAGTCACAATATGTATCTTACGAAGTGTAGTTTATTTTATTATAAGTTTCTATAATATAAAATTTTACAGTTATTGATGCTGACTTACAAACAACAATAATTATGCATTAAATTTAACTTGCTAGAAAAGAAAATTTATTTTTTATAGACTTTTAATGTTAGATAAAGAGTTGCTACTCCTATTTTTTTTTTGGACTCCGTGTCATTGTAAATGTTTTTTGTAGGATACTAAACGTTTAGAACAGTGGCAGCTATTATATCGTTCCTAGTGCCGATAAAGCTTCCTAGAAATGATGTTCTATACATTTTAGAAGATATCAAATATTATGAGACTGTTTTTACTGATAGTACTGTTAGCAAAATAAAAAGGGGAACGCTGAAATTAAAGGATGCGATAATGCCATATACATTCCCAAATCTCCCTTTATACTTGTTTACAACAATAAAAAATCTGTTAACTGTGTTTTATTTTACTCTTAAAACTATTATATTGGTTCAATTCAAACAAAAATTTGCCACAAAATTGTACTCAAGGATGCTCAAGCAATGTTTACTCTCACTATTCTCAAATAACTTTAGATGTGAATTGTGATTCATCTAAAGAGATCCTTGATAAATTGAATGCAATCTACATGCAGACGTCTGAGATGAGCAAAATGTTTATACACGAACGGTTTCATCAATATAAGATGGATCCGAACGACTCCGTTGCTCATCATATTGCGAAAGTAGAAAATTTGGCGAACCAAGTAAAAGACGATGGGGAAACAATCAGTGTTGCAGCAGTAATGACGAACATCTTAAGTTCGCTGCCATCGAAATACCGAACTGTTCGTCAAGCTTAGCTTTCGTTAGACGAACCTGGAAACCTAACTGCTCGATTACTGGACGAAGAATCCAACCTAACTCTATTGAAGAAGCAGAAACTGCATTGACTGCCATGTCACTTAAGAAACATAAAAGAAGTTCCAAAAAAATTTCCGGCAAATGTTATAAGTGTCACAATAGAGGTCATATGGCAAGATACTGCAGAACAAAATCAAATTCTGATAGTCATAGAGACAAGAATACAGCTAGTACTTTTAATGTTAAATTTTAAAATAGTATTTCCAGTGCAGACTGCTGGATAATGGACAGCGGAGCGTCAGCGCATATGTGTTACCGCAGAGACTTCTTTTCAACATAACTGTTAAGCTGGGAAACAACTACACTTTGTTTGACAAAGGTAAAGAAACGGTACTGATTTTTTTAAATTCGCCAAAATTAGTGGCTAAAACGCCTCGTTAAGTGCTATCTTTTGGTGTAAACTGGTATAAATCCTTGCAAGAAACGAATGATGACTAAGAGTGTACAAGACGATAGTTACAGGCCCGTTACACCTGAAGGCAGCACTTAAAACACGTTAACTGCCACCATGTAAAAAAAGGGTCCCTCAGGCCATTTTCTTATTTATACATTATTATGCTTAAAATGTGTATAGTGTTGCATATCCTTAATAAGAGTCCTTTTAAAATATTGTTTTGGCATTTTTTTGACGTTTGAATTTATGGCACGACATTCGTGTCATAAAACCTAAAGGCAAACATGTATTACCCAGGCCAGTATGGCACAACTGTTATGCCATGAAGAAAGGAAAAAAGTACCCTCATTTTTGGTGAAAATCCCTTAAATCTGGCAAACCTGTGGTTGCCCGTAACCAGGTTTTATGTTAGTCAGACGTATTTGAATTTTAGTAGACCGTTAGAGGCAGAAGCGTGCGCATGCTGTTGGCCGGTTCTGTCGGTCGCGTGTCGCCCACTTCTAGAGAAACTAAAGGAAAGGTATATGTATGCCATGGTACCACGTGACTCGGTTTGCATTGACGAAACCCTTGTACCATTTAGAGGGAGGCTTTTATTCCGTCAATAAATTCGTAATAAGCGTCATAAATTCGGAATTAAATTATATAAACTCTGTTTATCTACAATGTTAGCATTTACTGTGGGAAAGATAAAGTAGATGGTGAGTTGTCAGCTTCTACTAAGGTCGTCTTAGATCTAATGGGCAATTTATTACATGAAGGTAGGACACTTTATACGGACAATTTTTATACGAGCTTATCGTTAGCCCACAAGCTGCTTGAAAATAGGACCCATTTGGTTGGCACTTTATGCTCTAATAGAACGTTGAACTGCAAAGAAGTTATGGAGAAACAACTTGCAAAAGGTCAAGTAATTGCAAAAGAAAGCAACACATGGGGTTGTTCAACTCAAGTGAAAGGACAAGCGGGATGTTTGTATGTTATCTACAAAACATACTGATGAAACTGTAAAAACATCCAATGCTAGAGGGGAAGAAAAAGAGAAACCCGCCATGGTTGTTGATTATAACAAAAGCAAGTCGTTTATAGACATATCAGACCAACTAAAATCTTACAATACCTGTCCTAGAAGAAGCGTAAGTGGTACCGTAAATTATCATTTGAATTTCTACTAGGAACCATTACAGTAAATGCTTATTATGTCTACACAGAAGTAACTCAAAAGAAAATTCCAATTACGGAATTTAAGGTAAGTATTGCAATGTCTAGGGCGTAAATCTGACCTTCGTGTGGAAACGCCTCTAAAACGGCATAACCAGGAAAATCATGAATTGGAAGATATACATATCCGTCGTAGGTGTGTTGTCTGCTATGAACAGGTAGCAGCTGAATTAGGTGCTAAAGCTGCTCAGTCGAAAACATCAAGATCCAATTATGCATGTAGTGTTCGCGAAAAAACATTTTGTTTGTCTTGTTTTTTTATAAAACATAAAACCACTTTAAAATAATGTCATATAATTATATTGATGTTTTTTTATGTTCTATATTTTGTGTTATTTCCAAAAAAAAAGTCGTATTTGTTGTATTTTTATAAGCAGTATTTGTTGCATACAATATTTTTATTTCTATCAATAAAAAATTATAAAATCCAGGGGTTTTTTTGGTTTCGGGTCTCTAGCGCCATACTCAAATGTATCCCATTTAAATATACGAGCTCTGTGGTCGTATAACTGTGCCATTCAACTTAAATCGATCACCATGCTCATGGCTCATATGCTGTCCCAAGAAACCTGAGTGCATACATAAATTTTCATGGCACAGATGTTGTTCCATCCGGCAGTTAACGTGTTAACGAGGCGTTTTAGCCACTAATTTTGGCGAATTTTAAAAAATCATTAACAACACATTAAGAGCTCAAATTTCGGGATTATATTAAGAATAGTGCTGTTGAAAATAAATGCATTCTTATTTTCATTGTGGTATTTTAAAATTTAAAGCTCTTTGATTTTTTTTTCTCGGAAACTGAAAGGAATTAAAACTTTAAAATATACGTATATCTAGATAATATTACCTTATATATTTTGCCAAAATTTTAATTTTTTAACAAAATTACTTTTTAAAATATCCTTGTCCGAAAGTTATAAGGGGTGCTGTATTCACCTTAAAGAATAAATTTTTGCTTTTCAAAGCTGTTCGACTTTCTGCGAAGGAACTTTAAAATGGCATGGCCCTTCCTCTCCATGGGCGTTGTTTGGGGGGGATGCAAGGGGGGGCAGTTGCCCCCCTGGCTTTTACGACTTTACAAGGCGTATTGGCTGCATGTCACAAAACTAAATTAAGTACTAAAATTTAAGCCTAAATTAAGTTATTAGTTTAGTACTAAATTTAGAAATTTTGCAATGATACCAATTTTTAGTACTAAATTAAGTATAGGCGCACGTGCATTGACGTATTATTACGTAACATTAGCAGAGAAATAAAACATTCTGTGTAAATGAGACATGTGAATTAAAAGATGTTTAATTAAATCAAAGAAATAAATGGATAATAAGAAAAAAACTTTTATTTTTGTAACAAAAACAGTAATACTGGAAATAGTAGACATTAGAAAATTGAAAGGTTTTAAATAAACAATAAATTATTATTTTACAATGTTGTTCAACATCCATTATCTCTTAAATGTTCAGCAAGGATTAGGTTTATGGCTTTGATTATTGTATGTGGATGAAATGCAATCTTGTGACTTATTGATAGGAAACCAATTTTAATCAATAATTTCTATGGGATCTTTGGAACTAAAAATGAAGAAAATATAAATTACAATCGCAAGTTTACCAATTATATTTGTTAATACGTTTTGATACTACGTTATTATATAATGGTAATGTTTTTATTTTCACATTATTTTGCCTATTCTTCAATGACAACTTATTAGGCGTAGGCAATACAATTTTTTTTTAGCTGAAGTAATAAAAATATATAATAATTAATTTTTTCACTTGTTTTACAAATCTATATACTTTTATTAAAATCAACGTATATATTTTTTAATTAGGAATTCCTTTAAAAATTTTATTATCAGTATACGCAAATATCGTCCGTTAGTTTATAAATTAGTTTGCTCTACTGTCACGCACAGAGCGAATAATAAATGAAAATAGACTGACTGCGCTTTGCATGATAAGCGTATATCGAAAAATAATCGCAAAAATCTAAAAAGAAATCATGTTTTCTGTTATAGATTATTTTAGGTAGAGGAAATATTTTATTTTTTTACATATTTTTCTTTTATATCACACTTTTAGTTTTGTCTTTTTTGTTGAATTATTTTATTTATTAGAAACTTTTGTTAATTTGTATTGCTCTTTTATTTTTCACTTTATTTGTTTTTCAACAATTTTTTTTAAAATTTTGCCCCTCCCTATAGAATTGTGTAACGACGCCCATGTTCCTCTCTCTTTTTATTTTCTTTGTCAACTTTCGCAACTGGCGTGAGTAATTTGTGCTTCTAATACATTATTTATTATGTCATGTATTTAAAATCAATCTAATTGTCATATTACGCTACCCCCTTTTGACCAATCGTAAATAGACAAATTTTAAGAACAATAAAAAAATATATTTTTACTTTTATGCTAAAAAAACTTTTCAGATATTTTTCGTGTTCCTGGTAAAACTCGATCCCGAAAAAAAAAGTAATTTTAAAAATGTAGGAAAGCTGATTTCACATCCTTCAGCGTAACCCCAAGCCGGGATAATAAACTTTGTCTTTGAGTACCTGCAGAACGCTGCATGAAATTTGAAGTAGTTTTCATTCTGCAATTTGCACAATTATGCAATTACACTCAGCAGAGACTTTATTTATGGAGTAACGACACGACTGTGTTTCATTACCTCTATACCGATGATTTAGTTGAATGCTGGAATATTTAATGTAGTTGTGTAAGGTGCCGGATGAAACAACACAGTCAGCAATATAAATGCAATTAGATTTAACTAGGTTTTGATTGCGGCAAAGAGAATTTCGTATTAAAGAGATGAACACGTTAAGAGCCTTTGACTAATTTGGTATTGGATTAGAGAAATATCAGTATAAGCTTAACAAAACTAACTGAGCAAACAGTGACAAGATTAAACTGAAGTCATGTTTATTATATTTATAATTTTAATAGTGTTTGAAAGTGAAATGTATTGTAGTGATATGGAAATTTCGGCTGTGGCATAATAGCGCCGAACGATATAGCACGTGTCTAAATATCGCTATAATTTGGTGGCCTGATCAAAATGGAATGTAAACAAATAGCGCCTAAATGAAATAGCCCCCAACAAAACAGCCGCCTCTTCAAAATAGCGCGTAACGAAGCAGCGCCTGATTAAAATAGCGTTTATTAAAATAGCGCTGTCTAGAGAACTAAGGCCAGTGGCGGCTCGTGGATTTGAATGTAGGTGACGCGTTGAAAATAAAACACAAAAAAAATCGACTTTTTTTATTTTTTATACATAAGGTCTATTCTCCTATTCTTTAAACTTGCAAAATTATCTATTAAATCATCAAAAAATGGCTCTGATCGTACAAGTTCATGAGTGTCTTTTCAATTAAAATTTTTGATAAATTGGTAAGTCGATTTTCTGTTACTGTATTTTGTAGATATGTTTTAATTCATTTTAAACAAGAAAAACTACGTTCGACTCAAATAGTTTTTCCAACAATTTATCGATGTCAATATTTATAAGGTTTTCATCACTGTAAATAAACTGTAACTGATTTTTTAACCTTTGAAAATCATTTAATTTACTAGGATACACTTGAACTAAATTATTTAATGCTTCTGTAGGAAAGCTCTCCAAATATACAGAAAATTTGGAAGTATCCATTAATATTACGAACTGAAGCTTATCAGTATCCTGAAAGCGAGTGTTGATTTGTTCTAAAAATTGTGTCCAGGATTTCATAATACAGAATTTTATGTTTTAAACTATTTGATCTCTTGTCAAGACTTGTCTTATATGCCCATCACGGTGCTCAGTGGGCAGTTTTGTTCTTAGGGAAACTGAATCAATTATATTTGAAAACATAACTTCACTTATTTTAGCGTTTAGTTGATTTTGCGCATTTTTAATTTGAGATACACAGTAATTTATATGTAAAGAACGTTTCTGCAATACATAAAAAAAATATTTCGTTAAAAATGATAACTAGAAGAACAAATTCAAAGTCATTAAACATATTTAAGTAGCCCTAACTGTGTCTTATTTAAGCTTGATCAGAATTTGTTTTAGAGAAATTCAATTATTATGAATAAGACTCCAAAACTAAGAATTAGATGACCATCTTGTAACTACTGGTATTAGTTTATTGAGGATTACATCGGCGGCGTCAGTTCTTTTTGCTGAATGATGAAAAAAATAAGGCAGACCATTCACATTATAAATATACGGCACTTCGAAATGCTGTTACAGCTTTGAGACAGGACTAAATTCAGACTGATGCTACTTCCTTAATCTTCGATTGTAAACCATTTGATTGCCCTGGCATAACACTAGCGCCGTCATAACATTGCCCAAAAAGTTTTGATTTGTAGTCGTATTTTTCTAGACAACTTGTAACTAGGGTAAATAATGCTCGAGCTGTTCGATCAGAACTTACATCATGGAATCCTAAAAATCTTTCAACTAGCTTTCCTTGAGAGTTACCATACCTAATTATTATGCTACATTGATGAGATTTTTGAGCAATATCTGTTGAGTCGTCTACTTGAATGGAAAGAAATTGCAATCATTTAATTCCATTTCAATATTCATGTCAATATATTGAGAAATATTTCATTTTGAATTATTTTAGAATTCGCTGAAATACAAGAGAAATTTTGTTATGTTTTTGAATGTCTACAGAACTAAATGAGATATAGGAATCTAAAAATTCCTTAAAATTACCGCGATTTTCGGAAGATTTATCTTCATTATGACCACGAAATGCCAATTCTTGTTTTCCTAGAAAAAGAACTGCTCGAATTGGCAACTGCATAAAACGTCTGTTAAGATGCACTTTTTCATTAAATTGTTTAACATATAGCCTAGAGTTTTCTTTTAAAGCTTCTTCAATAGTATTTAATTTTTTTTTTAGTTCTGTAAATCTTAATGCCGTAATGTTCACATGATGATTCATGTTTATGTAGGCCGCGAGTTACGTTCCCAAAATCACTAAAACCGTCTTTATTGCATACATTTGATTTTACACCTACTATCAAACAGGGTACGCAAAAAAGCTCGTTTAAATAAAAACTACCACACAACCATTTACATTCGGAATACCACTCTTTTCGAAATTTTCGCACAAACACTTTGTCTTTTGACTTAGTTCTTTGCTTACATTTAGTAGAGGTTCAGGTTTTGGCGAATTTAAAAAGTATTTTTTATCCTCACTTCCCCATCTACAGAATGGCATCTCCAATAGCATACATACTGGATCATGTACCAGAAGAATTGTTGGAAAAATCGAAAAAAAAAAAAAACTCGCAATAGTCGCAATTGACCAACTAGTCCAACCACTGTATAAAAATAGTCCCGACCGTAAAAAGCAAACTGAATCAACGCGTCAAGTGCATTAATTGGCTAGATCTAAACGTACCGTTACCATGGCAACCATCATAAACGCGCCGATAGAAGAGACGCGTGTTCGGCGGTTTTATGCATAGCGTGTCAAGCGCCCCGTTCGATCGGATTAGGAAACCTTTCTATTGTATTATATTTCCAAAAACAAGCGAGCCCAGACGGTCGGATTTTTTTTTATTAAACGCCTCGTTTGTTTCATGCAGTGGTCCAGATACCCCGAAATTAAGTACAGTTTTAGAGGTTTCTGTTTTATAATTTGTATAGAGACAAGAATGCAGGACATTTTGTTACAGAAAAAGATATATTTAGCTATTCATTTGATTTTTTTTATTAATTTTTACTGAAATTTTGGTGAAGCAGCGCATCACCTGCATCATCTAGCGAGCCGCCACTGACTAAGGCCTGATTTTTTTACTAATTTACCTAACTTGTGTAGCCTGGAGCTTACATAAACAGGTTTATTATATATATAATTTATCTAATCATCCATATTCACATAAGTTGGTTATATTTAACTGTTATTTAGAACGCCTATTAAAAGTCCCATTGTCTTCAGACAAATTTAATAAGGAACTTAATACAAACAAATTGCTACTAGCCATAATTACGATCATAACTTAATCAATAATATTACGCTGGTTTTTGGTAACTCAATTTCCTTCAATCTCAACTTATTTTAATCTCAACTTTTACAATTCAACTGTATAACTGAGAACATGAACATATAACGTCTATCATAAAACTAAAGCTCTGACGTCAGGATCATTACTTATATTGTAACGGTTTCAATCGAGCGTTAAGACTTTAGTATAGGTTTTGTTCGTCCATAAAGTATTTCTTTATATATATTTGCTTAAAATAAAACTTATTCGACTAGTCAAAGTGTTCATGCATTCAGATTTTACCCTGTAATCACTGTACACATTTACACAACACACATTTATATTATTCAGTTCCCAGAGTTTGAAATTATAGGGATTTTACACTTAATATAATATTTTTATAAGAAATTAAATATATTCACCACAAATAGGCAAAGGTAAACTCGTTTTATGATACCTTCTTTGTGCCAATTGTAATATTTATGCTAAAATTTACCGTTAATATAAATCCTTGTTGTGGTAATTTTCACAAGCACTCAAAAACAATCCTTGTGGTAAATAAACTTTACAAACAGCGTTTTTCGTTAACTGAGATCATGATTTAATTGTCGTGGATATTCTAAATACCTTTTCACAAACACTAAACGATAATTTATGCTAAAAATAAATGTGGTTATATTTTTGTGACTGTCAAATCATAGATAAGTACTATAGAGAGTGGTTAAAGTCCATCACTGTTCCTTGACTATATTTTGACGTTCCGTTGTCTAGGATTTCTATTGGGTAATACAGGGATACCAACATGATACAGATAGTTTTATTTTAAAAATCGTGGAAGCTTATTGGCGATACAGGAGTGCCAATCGTGAATCGTATTTGTTCGAGAGTGACTATTGGCTGAAGTAGGTTTTATGTACGACGATTCTGCGCGATCAAGGTTTCGTCTTCGTGTTGGAGGAAAACGAAGCGATACGTAATATTCTTTTTTTGAACTGAAAATTTCGTGAAGAGATTCTTTTCTAGATTTTGTGATTTTATGGAATCATCACATGTCGGGGAGTGTTAGAAAAGTATCTAATTATTATAAGAAGCATTAATGGTAAAATTGAATCGTGTTAACGTGGATGTGAGCCCGTTATTTTGGTGATTGTAGTACCGGCTTTCTTAACTCGTGTTCGAGGAGAATTGGATTTGAAGTTTAGCCCATTGGTAGATGTATTAGCAGTCTCATATTGAAGGCCGATCATGGTGCAGACCGTATATTGAAGGGTACACTGATTTTAAGAAGGTTTTAGCAGATTTCTCTGCGTTTTGATTGAAGTTACTTCCTCTGGGATAAGAGGTAGGTTTTATTCTTTTTTTTTATAGTGCAAATTGTCTTGTAAATATTGCTTTCGTTCATTGTAAATAATAGAAATTCTTTCAAGCAATAAATTAGGGGGTGGAATGTTTTTGCTGTATTGAATTTTGCTAATTAAATTTTAATTGGATACTTTTTTATATTGCTTAAATAGTTCTTGCTCTTGCAAATACTAATTTCAACCTTCTGGGCGGCTTAAGATTTCACTTTTACTTTTTATTGTCTTGAATTAAGAGATAACTGGGTGTGATTAAATTAAGTTACACCATTCTGAACAGGGATTGTATATTTTAGGGTTTTTGTATCCAGTTTTTGTATCCAGTTTTTGTACCCGGTCAGCTCAAAGCCGACGAAATGTAAAAAAAAACAATAAATAATAATAATAATAATAATAATAATAATAATAATAATAATAATAATAATAATAATAATAATAATAATAATAATAATAAAAATAATAATAATAATAATAATAATAATAATAATAATAATAATAATAATAATAATAATAATAATAATAATAATAATAATAATAATAATAATAATAATAATAATAATAATAATAATAATAATAATAATAATAATAATAATAATAATAATAATAATAATAATAATAATAATAATAATAATAATAATAATAATAATAATAATAATAATAATAATAATAATAATAATAATAATAATAATAATAATAATAATAATAATAATAATAATAATAATAATAATAATAATAATAATAATAATAATAATAATAATAATAATAATAATAATAATAATAATAATAATAATAATAATAATAATAATAATAATAATAATAATAATAATAATAATAATAATAATAATAATAATAATAATAATAATAATAATAATAATAATAATAATAATAATAATAATAATAATAATAATAATAATAATAATAATAATAATAATAATAATAATAATAATAATAATAATAATAATAATAATAATAATAATAATAATAATAATAATAATAATAATAATAATAATAATAATAATAATAATAATAATAATAATAATAATAATAATAATAATAATAATAATAATAATAATAATAATAATAATAATAATAATAATAATAATAATAATAATAATAATAATAATAATAATTAATAATAATAATAATAATAATAATTAATAATAATAATAATAATAATAATAATAATAATAATAATAATAATAATAATAATAATAATAATAATAATAATAATAATAATAATAATAATAATAATAATAATAATAATAATAATAATAATAATAATAATAATAATAAAATAATGCCGTGACAACAAGAAGACGAAGCAACGACTTCTCGTACTAAAAAATGTCAATACATGCCTGGCTACGCCGACCGGCTTAAACACCAACGGCCTGGACACAGCTCACCTACTCTGTCAAAAGGAGACCGATGTACAAATAAAACGCGTACATCCGATGTACTGCTAGTTACTGTCTTTCATTTAACTTTTAACTAAACCTGAAAAAAGTCCACTCGAGCATATAAAATACCTAATATGTAGGTGGAATAAATCACTGCATAGATTTTAGATTTTACCTTATATCTTCTTTTAAAATAAATTACAGAAAATTAACAGATAATATTGCATTTTCATTTCGAAAACAGAATTTAATAAAGTAAAAGTAGGAATCAAGAAAGCACTTGTTTTTTTTAGGTTAGGTTATAAAAATCAAAGATGATATGCGCACTACAAATCATTAGTTAGTGTTGTTCCCGATACGCGAGTCTGCCTGTCGACATCACGGGCTGGGAGATAAGTGAATCAAGAATTTATTTTTATTACTTTGGGGTATGTTTTTGGGGTAACTTTTAGCCTACGTCTGATACGTAGATGTATATGTATATTTTCTGATTTAATAAGACGTTAAATTGTTAATAAAATATGCTAGCTCATGTGTTATTAAGGGCCCATGATGTTTATTAAATTTTAGTATAGTTCATATAATACATTAAGGGGATTGGGTATTTTACCATAAGAGGATGTTTATTAAAATTAATGTCTATTATTAGTAATATTTTAGATTATAAATCTCTGGGCATTTAAATCTGTTTATACAGAAAATAAAGGATTTTATAACTAGTTGCGGTTAGCTTTTCTTTTGGTTGCGCCTGAAACGTCTTTCGCCTTGGATCCAACGCTAATGACCGTGAGGTATTAACTGTTAATTTTACTGGGGTTTATTAAACGAACCCTGTTTAGTTTCTGTAACTGTTAAGGCATTACATATATTGTGTTCAAGTATTTTGGGGTATTACAGGCCTATATATAATAAAGTAAAACAGTGTATACATTTGTTGATACGAATTACAATATTTATACAGGGATTGTGAGGGTCGTTAACTCAAGGTAAGGGGAAAGACAAAATGTTTTTCATTATGCAAATAAACAAGATCTAAGTTAAGATTGTCTTTTTAATTCCTATTTATTTGGTAGATTTAAAAGTAGGTTATTCTGGATTTAAAAAGGCTCAATATTAAAGATCTTCCTGGCGTCCAATCCAACATCAAAAATTTAGTATTTTTCCCAGATTACAAAGTAATCACCCACTCCCACTAGAGTGAACCGGAGCCACAATATTGACATAAGGGGCAATCGAACTTTTGGGTCACGTTAATCTGACGTTACAATATAGCTCGCTTCAACCTTTCAGAACCTTCTCGAACTGTCCAGATATCTCTAGATAAGAGATGACATTACTAGACATTTCTAGACTTTTCTATCTTCCTCTTTTACTCATATTTTTACTTATGACGACCGCAGCATACTGTAGGGGGTGGGTGACCTTACACTCCTTTTTTATACTATAACAGCCGCAGGCTACTGCAGGGTGCAGGGTAACAGTATGATTCACAGAAAACAGAATAAACTTAATCAGAATAATAATTATAGCATTGGCCCCCACTTTTTATTGAACCAGATGACCTAAGTATTTATTACTTACCTTTATAGGTAGTTTTTAAAATCACATTCAAAACTCCATCAGTAAGTTATTTGTTAAAAATTAAGATAAAATACACATCCTAAACCAATCTGATATATACATAAATTAACAGGTTTAAATTGTCCTTGCTTCTATGTCGGTAGGACCTTCGTTATTGCAAAGTTCGTCTAAAAGACAGTATGTGCTTTTCTCACTTTGCATTACACCTTTTAGATACTTGACACGATTTTAATTCAAAAACAAGATTTTAAATAATACATGTGATTTCCAAAAAAATGCTATTAAGTAACATCGAGAACCTAGAAATTTTAATAATTATTAAATTCAGTCCTACTTGTTCCTTAAACGCCCAAATACAATTCATTAGTAATCCGGATTCTTCTGCAATATTTAAAATTTTCATTTAGAGACTTATCAATCGTTAACTCACTATAATTTAGTTCTGTCTCCAACTCAGATATTTAAATATTTTCATTTTTCTATTTCTTACTTTTATTTCCACGTGTTCGGTCATTTAAAAAAGAATTTTCACAAATATATTATTATAATTGATATTCATATTATACTGGTAATGTCATCTATACTTCTTTTCAGTATACAATAGGTAGATGTTTTTGCTAATTTTATTGTTTATATCCAAGGGATATAAACGAAATGACAGTTGTAAGCTCGTGCAAAACGCAAAACTTCAAACTTCAGGAAATGAAATAGCTAAATAGCTGTTGAAGTTTTTAAAAATGCCTTGGACTTTGATTCCCATAGATATATTTTTACCATGTTTCAAATTTAAACATCTTTTCAAAAGATGGAAAAATGGGTTTCAGAAACGAACAATAAAGCACTCATACATATTGGCAGTGATGTAATCCATACATCATATTGAATATGCGGTAGTCATTTTAGGGATAACCAAAAAAATAGGAACTAGCGTCTAAGAAAAAATGCAATTCTTTCTTAATACTGTTTTGCGCCAATGGTAAGTAATATTTACTAACTTGTTTGTGATTCAGTATTAAAATAATATTGGTTTGTTATTTTAATTTCTTTTTGTTTTCAGTTTTTAATGATCATTATTATTGTAAAGAAACTGTTTTCCCCCGCCCTCCCTCACAAATACCCTGGACATTGCTGAAATCTGTGAGCTTCAGCCATCAAAATCAAAAACGAAATCGGTACCCAAAATCTTCAAGGATCCAAACATGTGTGTAAGTTTAATATAAGCTTAACAATTGAAGTGAAGTGCCTGTAGGAGACCTGCTAGATTTTTTTAGATTTAATTATGACTATGGACAATGTGGCCTCCTCCACCTCGACCTTTTACAGATCTATTGTGGATATCCTTAAATCGTTGTTTAGAGTACCTTATCTAATTCGGTCTTCTGTAGTGGGAAGTGATTCTCCGGTATAGCTAGTTGCCCTTGGTTTTTCTTCTCCAAGTGTAAGGAATATGTCTTGCTAGACCTTCGCAGTAGCACAATACGTGTTCTGCCGTTTCCTCCTCTTTTTGATAGAATCGGCACATGGTCTCTTCTGTCAGACCAATAATACATATATCTTTGTTAAGCCTACAATGCCTTGTTAATAGACCTACTAGTACTCTAGTATTTTTCCTATTAAGGCTTGGTTCTGGGCCAATAAGAGCATTTGAGGCTCCTCGGGCTAGTAAATCAGCCTCTCCATTGCCCTTATGACCTCTGTGGCCTGGTATCCGGGCTAAGGTTAGTCTGTTTTGACGACCCAGCTCTTTTAGGGCTTCCAAACAGCCCGACACAAGCTTTGAATGTACCTGCATGGAACTGAGTGCTTTTAACGTGACTGTCTGAGTATATGACAATGGTTTACCTTTTGTCTTAATACCTCTTTTGCGCAGTGATGTATTGCTGCTATTTTTGCCTGGAATACTGTCGCATGTTTACCTAATCTCAGTGAGATTCTTGTCTTTGGCTTGGTACTATATATACCTACTCCTGAACCTTCATGGGTTTTGGAGCCGTCTGTATACCAGGTGAATTCTGCATGAATAGGAGGTCCTCCCGTACACGCTTCCCTACCAGTTATATTTACTTTATATATGAAGGCATTCCCATTATTTGGTCGTTCTCCATCTCTTTATACAGCTCGCTGTAGTCGCGTTCATGCAAAGCAGTCTGTATGTGACAGAACTAGATTCGCCTTGAATGAATATATGTAGTGGTGTTAGGTTTAGCATAACTTCTATAGCTGCTGTTGGAGTCGTTCTCATAGCTCCCGTGGTACTTAGGCATGCTTGCCTTTAAATACCATTGAGATGTCGAATGGCTCCAGCTTGCCGAGTCTTTGGCCACCATACCACCGACCCGTAGGTTATCATCGACCTTGTGACTCTGGTATATAACCACAGGGACATTTTCGGTTGTAGTCCCCAATTTTTTCCACACAACCTTCGACATAAGTTGAAGGATGTTGTGCTCTTTTAGGTGATTTTTTGCAAGTGCTGATTCCATGTTAACCCGTTGTCAAAGATAACTCCCAAGTATTTGGCCTCTTGAGTAAATGGAATCTTTACTCCTTTCAGTACTAGTGACTTTAGTCCTATTGTTACTTTTCGTTTTGTAAAGTTGACTATTGTGGTTTTGTAAAGGTTTACTGTTAGTTTCTCCTCTCTGCACCACTCGTCAATAATGTTTAGAGCGGTTTGTGTGCGCTCCGATATTGTACCTGCGAATTTGCCTCTTACGACGATCGCCAGGTCATCGACATACCCTAGGCAGTAGAAATATGTAGATATTAGCCTTAGGAGGCCTGCTATAAAGAAAAGGATGATACATTTTTAATTTCTCGACAACGTGGTTGGTGATGACGGAAAATTAAAATGAAGTTGTCAACAGTCAAACCAACTAAAAATATTAATTTTTGTGTAATCGGTTGTAAAAAGAGATTAAAAATGTATCATCCTTTTCTTTTTAGCAGGCCTCCTATAGGTACTTCACTTCCATCTGAGGTGTGGATGGGAATAGCAGTTCTTAATTTGCTTATTCTTACGAGGAGGCCATTTTAAATTTAGTACCCCTTCAATTTGATAGATGGCAGCACATTGCCTCAGAATTATACCATTGAGTTTCCCATGTATTCCCATTCTCCTAATCTATGTTCATATCAGAGGTCAATATAGGTATGATACTATAAATAAAAGGTATAATATTACGCAGATTGTTACTACGTCTATAAATAGAAAGTATAATATTACGCAGATTGTTATTATGTCATGGTGACGTATTGTGGTATGGAGCCGTCGCTTTTACGTATTTGAGGTATGAGGTATGAGCTGATCGAAAACAGAGCGCGAAAATAAATTTCAATCTGCTCATGGCCAATCAGATCAGTTTATTTCACATCACCATATGCCATGCGCAAACTAGACGAGATTTCGTCAGCTAAGTATCATACCTCTGTAATTTTTTGTATCATGCAATATAGGTAGGTACTTACTTTTTAAGTTCTCAACTTATTTTATAGATGGACTGTCATAAATTTTTCAACTGATTTTTTTAAAAGAATTTATTTTTATAAACCTAATTTAACGCCATTTTATTTTTAGTCCTCGTGTAAAATGTTTGTTTGTTTGTTTGTTCATATTTGTTTAGCGACAGTGATAATTCTATGTAGCTAATCTGTAAAGGATATGTCACGGTAAGTCCAATGATGATCAACCTGTTTTTACGCTCTTAATTGTTTTTTTTAAACATTCATCGGATGTATTAATTTTATCACTATAAACATCTGATTTTAAATGTTTCCAAAGGTAACCATCTACGGAATTGAAATCCAGCGACCTTAGGGGTCCAGTAAAGGAATTTACCACGATCTATTCATGTTAGGAAAGTTGTCATTTGGAAAATTGCTTACTATTTGTTCTAAAATGTGGTACAGCTACATACTACAAATATTTTCATTTCCCAGAACATGATTCTAAAACCTAAGTATGTCAGATGGTTGTTTAGCAAACCACACCATAAATTTGAAGACAATATGCTGCTATTGGGTCTGTCTTATAGTCTGTGAATTTTCTATGAACATGGATTTCTTTGGTAAACGGTTGTTGTTTTAAGATAGATTAGGTGTTTTTACTAGGTAGCTTTTATCTACTTGCTTTATTAAGCTTATTTAAGAAATAAAAATAATGTTCTTTATTTTTTTAAAGGCTCTAAGTTAATTATATGAGGGTAATAAAATGTTTCTATTAAATAAAGAAAAAAATACCTTTTTTAAACACAGAATAAAAACAAAAAAAATCCCGTCCTTACAAAAACATCGATTATCCTCTTATAACGTTTTATACTCTAATAACTTATTCTATAAGAGTATTAAGTCTTTGATAAGTGTTGCAAATCAATGAAATTATTGCTTCAATCCATCAGAGCATCAATCCAATTTGGTATTCAAATCCGTAAAAGAGGAAACAACTGTCATATTTAAATTTAAAATTATTCCTTACGGCTACGTCCCATTTTAGCAAGAAATAACAGTGATTTCTTGAAAAAGGGGCCTATTGATTGCAATTATTCAATTAATTTTGTAATCATTACCCTGCATTTTCTTCAAAGGCCCCGAAGGACTAATTACAGAATTAGTATCATCCTTTCATAAATATTATTATTTAATGATTGGTTGTTGGCTAATCTAATGCGATGCAGTTAGGGTAAATATTCATTCTTAAACTTTTTCTCTGCATCTCCAACAATGTTTGATACACAGTTTAACGGATTTATACCTATATTTTATGACGTATAATATACAGATTCGGACCATACAAGCCAAAGCTCTTATGGAAGAGCGTAAGTGAAAGTGAGGAGGAAGTTGTATTTAGCGTGCGCGAGGCCAAAGAATAGGTAATGTGCTGTTCAGTGGCATTTGTTTGTTTCACGCGTGGTGTAATTATACCTTGTCCAATTTATTGTAAAATATTAATAAGAATAATGATAATAAACCACTTTATTGTTTACGAAGACTAATAGAAAAAAAAATAAAATAATACTCAAACAAAACGTTCTAGTTTTAGGTTAGGGCAACCCTTCCCAAAAACTTGTTCTTCCACTTAACCCATTACGTTATATGAAATTTAATCTACAAAAAATATATAAATATTAAAAATAATTAATAAAATAAATATAACTACTGAAAATATTTTAAAGGGCTCTTGTAGCTCATGGCTAATCTAGACGGTTTTGGTCTCTTCTCTAGATGGTTTCGAGTTCATCTCTAGACGTTTCATCTCTAGACAGTTTGAGTTCAAGTTCAAATACTGAGGATTATTCATGTTTCATCTCTAGACAGTTTTGGGTTCAAAGACAGAAGAACCATTTATCTTGAAGATCGAAGATCGTTTTGGGTTCATCTCTAGACTATTACATGAGAAATGTTTTATAGATTGGAGTGAAGAAGTACTCGATTTTACCTTTTAACTTACCTTTTGTACCGACAGACATTTAATCATTAAATTATTTTAAATTTGAATTTTGTGCAGACTTATGTGAATTAGAATTTGATAACTACCTTATCTAAAGCATGGTTTAAGTAAGTATAATTTGTTAGTGATTAGTGATTTTCTATATTTTTATGACTAGTTTATAGTTAAGTGTAAAAGCTTTAAATATAGTGCCCATCTTCTTTTTCAAAGTTATTCGAGTTATTTAAAAAAACATCAATTGAGCTTACACACATTAAAAAAAATCAATATAATAAATCGGTTCTATAAAAAAAATCCTTAAATAAATATGGAGTATGATTACATATTACTATACACAAATTTTTATTCTTAAATAAAGGTCTTATCCACTTCTTCGAGAGCTAAAATCTGACAACGTAGCGAAATTTTGCTACTTCTGGCAACGCTGAACGATATCCTACTTATAGGGACCTTCTACAAATTTCCTCCACACATATGTAACACCGTTAAAAATAAAGTATCTTTAACCAAACAGTGCTAAAATTTATTTTACAGAAAAGGGCCGACCCACAAAAACCAAAAATTCAAGTAAAATATCTTCTTTTTTAAATTTAAAACGCCTATCATTTCAATTTACTATGCAAAGGGCTGCGGCTCATTTTCGGCGGCTCAACTTCTGTCTAAGAATTAATATATAAAGCCATCAAACAATATCGCCAAAAAAATTGTAACGTTATCTATTTTGACTTGGGTCAACGTGGGTCAAACGGTTAACTATGAATGGTATGATAACACCATAAAAATCTTAGATATGATTTTATAAAGGGTTTAACCACAGGCCTCAAAGCACCTACATAAAGAGGTCTAGGTTTCGTTATTGTTCGTTCAGGATTTGAGGGTGGATTTACCTGGCGCGTGTTTTCTTGACAAAGAAAAACGATGAAGATTATCACGACGAAATGAACGTCGACTATTTCGAGCAAGGAGTTGCTGATTCCTAACTTACCCAAAAATAGACGAAAGCACGTTGTTGTTATTGTTGTTATGGATAACGCTTCGTATCATTCCCGTAAATTCAGTTTTCCACCTACCTCATGGAACAAATTCTAAATAAAAAATTGGCTGTTTGAAAAAAACATTTTCTTTACCAACTCCTATTTAAAATCTGAGCTACTTGAAGTTGCTAACGCATGCAGAGAGTAATACGACAAATATAAGAATGAGGAAATAGTTGTAAAATACGGGGTAACTGTTTTATGCTTATCATCGTATCATTGCGAGCTTAACCCGATTGAAATGGTATGGAATCAGGTAAAGCTATGAACAAGCGATTTCAAAACACATGATGTTCGTTCGTTGATAGGTGAAGCATTTGAACATGTCACTGAACAAAATTAGCGTGTTTGCGTTGCACATATCAGGGAAAAAAGGAAAGAAGAAATGTGGGTCACTGATAATTTCCAATAAAACGTTGATGAACTCATTATAGGAGTAAATTTTGGTGACAGTTCTGAGAGTGAGATTGCAGACTTCGATGATGACTTAAAATGACTCATCTATTGCGAAAAATTAATTATTTGTTAACTTATAAATTTGTAATTTTGAAATTCATTTGTTAATTATATTGAACATACAAATTTTAAGATAAAATTTAAACCCGTGTCGAAATTTACCTGAGAACGAACCTGTTTTTTTTTGTTAAAAAAACAAAAGTGTTGACAGCTATGTGCACGTAACTTAACAAAAAAAGATTTGTATTTCCTGAAAAATTATTTATTTATTTAAATCGCAAAGCTTTAGGCATAACGCCATCATCAGTGCTCGTTTACAAAGAATTGTGGATGTAAATATAAGATATGTAAATATGTGAAATTTATATAAATAATAGAAAAAATCCTGTATTTGGCCGATCCCAGCATAGCGACGGCTGGCAACGGCGCACTTCATAAGACTTCACACTGCATTCTCAGTGTATCTCGCAATATAGAACTGGTTTATTTTATACAAAGTGTTTTTTAAATAAATATATTATTTTAGCTTTAAATTCGTTATTAATTTACCAACCAATGATACCAACATGTTAACCTATTTGTTTTATACAGCGTGTCCCATCAGTGCGTAATTGATCGATAGCTGTTTTATTATTGGATAGAAAGAAATTTTGTATACAAAAGTGTTACGATCATGTTTTAAAATTATTTTTAAATATATGGGGTAGTCCATACATGAAGGGGTGAACCAAACGTATACTTTTTTAAACCAAACACCCTGTTTTAATAGACTAAAAATGTTTTGCTTCTTCGTTCATTTGCTATGATGTAGGGTAGAGGGAGGCTTGTTCGGACGTGGGGCACGTTCGGACATCGGGCACCTCCGGACAAATCAAATATACCGCCTTCCAAAACGAGACGACATTCGTTATTTTTACAGTTAGTAGTAGTGCTTGTGAAAGGCTGGCTGACAAAATTTCATGGCGGTATTTTATGAAATTAAAAAGTTATTTCAAGAAACAAAATTGAGGGAGCTCAAGTAAGTTTTTGTTTAACCTATTCGTAAGAGTGTAAAATAGTGGGTATTGCAGTTTTTAATTTTTTAAGTGATATACGTAAAAAGACTAGATTTTACAGTACATAACCTATATTTCAATTGGCGGGAACATCTGTGTTCTTTGATATTTTGTGTTCTGTACAATATGTCGTGTGGGGCACGTTCGGACAGGAGAGAGTGAGGCACATTCGGACTGTCCGAAGGTGCGGCAATAAATTAATTGAGTTGTCCGGAGATGCCCCATAAAATGAATTCAATTTAAATATAAAAAATTCTTTATTCTTTATTTTGTAGGAAATAATCAAAATTTATTTGAGCATGGTTCGAAATTATGTTAAGAAACGAAATCGGCCTGAAGTTTCGGAACAAACCATAAAGGAAGCTGTCTCGAATGTTATTCATAATAATATGTCGATTCGTACTGCTGCATGCACGTTTGGTATCAAAAATCTACTCTACATGACAGAGTTATGAAGGCTTAGGTTAAAAATGTGAATAATTCTGACTCTGGTTATGATAGTCACGAGGATCCGTTAGAGATTCCGCACTTATCAAAATATGTTACGCGGCAAGTATTTTCATTAAAGGAGGAAAATGAACTAGAAATGTATCTCAAACAGTCATCACAAATTTTATACGGTTTGACATATCAAGCAACCCGCAAATTGGCATTTAAATTAGAAATAACTTTTCCTGCTCAGTGGAACACAAACCAGATGGCTGGCGTCGAGTGGATGAAATCTTTTATGAAATGTCATCCAAAATTATCATTGAGGAAACTCGAAAACACCAGTGTAGCACGGGCTTCTGCTTTCAATATACACAATGTTGAAGAATTTTTTAAGAACTATTCTGACGTTCAAGCTAAATACGCGTTTGGTCCCAATCGTATTTGGAACACAGATAAGACTGGTATATCTACTGTATTGCAGGCGCCTAGAATAATTGCCGAAACTGGCAAGAGAGTTGTAGGTCAATGTGTTTCAGGGGAAAGAGGCACACTGGTTACATTTTGTGGTATTATTTCAGCTACAGGTAGCACAATTCCTCCAATGTACATATTTCATCGCATTCGAATAAAAAATTACTTCTTAAATGGTTCTGTATCTAAAGCTGTAGGGTATGGATCAAAATCTGGATGGATGACGACTACATTATTTGTTAAATTATTAGAACATAAAAAATCATACGCAAAGCAGTCCAGAAAATCCTACACTTTTGTTAATGGATAACCGTGAGACACATGTGTCGGTAAAAGCAATTAATTATTCCCGCGATAATGGTATAGTGCTTTTATCCTTCCCACCACACTGTACGCATAAAATGCAGCCGCTGGACAAAGCAGTCTATGGTCCCTTTAGGCAAAAATGTAAAGTCAGTTATAACGATTACATCTGTTACGGGCTCAACACTTTTGTGCAACAGATATTTTTAAAATTAAAATAAACTAAAGAAAAAATAAATAAATACTTAGTTTAAAAAAATGCTAATACATATTTAATAATTATTTATTTTACTTGAATTATTGTTTACATTCCAAAGTACAAACAATATTGACCTTGAACTTGAACTCTTCTTTTTCTCATTGTTTAAAATATTAGGTACTCTTCTGCCTAAAAATATTTACATAAAAGCCTACTATGGTTAAGTTAATTATTGTCACCAAAAATCTCCTACCTAGATCAAGGAAGTATGCTTTCTCTCTCACTTCCTGGTTCTGTCTCTTTTTTGGCTGATATTGGGCCATGTGGACTAGTTAATAAAATCTAAATTTATTTCGGATTTAAAAAGTCTAAAACAAAAGAAATTCCATCAAAGATAATTGTAAAATGAAAAGTTAATCAAAGCTGATTATACACATTAGTGGATTTGCATACAATATCTTTAGAAGGCCGCTACTTCTTCACGGCCATCAGCTATTGACTATTAACTAGCAACTACCACCTAGCTTTATTCGTTGCTAACTACCAGATAGTGGATTAGTTACCATATCTACAAATACCTATACCTATCATCTATCGCATATTCTTGGACGAAACATTGAATTAAGAATTATATTTCATAGCATCACTCACTTTCCAGACTGTAGCTGTTTGATACTGATCCCAACGCACTTCTACAGATATATTCAGGTTCAGTTTGGAGCTTTTGAACCATTAAATTGTCTGTTCTGAAAGGAAACAAGTAAGAAATTTCATTATAACTCTCGAGTGTATAACAGGGCGATTCAAATTCAATTTCCTTTGGGTACAGGAATACCTACAAAACAAGATAATAACTATTAAATCAAACATATTTTATATTATATTTTACCAGCTAAACTCTATCATCATCAATGTTAATAATTTTAGATTTAAAAGGTATTTACCTTGCACTGTAAACCGCATAGTACTACGTGGATTCATTTATGGTTTTTTTAAACTCATATACTGTCAATTTTAATCAGACATTTAATCTGTTGCACATAAAGAAAGCTTTAAGATATTTTGTTTCTTTAAATAAGACCACAGACCACTCTCCAGTTCAGCAACAATAAAATTGTACTAAACTGAGTTTTAGCCGAGAGCAAATTATAAAATATTTGAGTTTCAGAACTCTGTCTTTGACTGGCTCATTTAAATATAGTAAAAGCTGATAAAAGAAGGGCCAGTCGTAATACATCTTATCTAACCCAGGAACTCCAATAACAATTTATAATATTGCTAAATTGACGTCAGAGCCCTACCTACAAAGTTTTATACCCAACAATATTATAATTGGCTTTTCAAGCACCGGACTATGGCCAGTCAACAGACTAATTTTTTCAGATGATGACTATTTTGGAGCATACGCGACAGACAGGCCATATCCAGAACTACAAGTAAATATTGATATCAAGAAATCGAAAGCTGATACTACTATTGACTCTAGTATTATACCTAAATCAAACGACCAGGAGGCAATTTACGCTGATATGTCCACATCTAACCATGATGAGACTCTAATAAATCTACCGTCTACCTCGGCGACTGCTCTTTTATTTACCAACCCAATATCCACTTTTACTGAAAAAGAAGAAGAAGTAACTGCAATAGTTGACGAAATTGTAAATGAGGTAGCCAAGCCATCCACCAATATTATTTCAATGCATATTCTAAAGCCATTAGATATTAAACCATTTCCGAAGGCACCACCTCGAAAAACTAATAGGAAATCTCGTTTTGGAAAATCAAGAATCTACACAAGCACACCAGAGAAATGTCGCATTGAAGATCTAGAAGTAATGAGGAGATCACAGTTAGCCAAGTCTGACACGAAAAAAAGATATTAATAGATAGTTCGATCAAACAAGATTTCCAAAATAAAAAACCAATGACAAAACAAAATGTCCAACAAAAAAAAAATAATAAAAATACTAGGAAGACAATGAAAAGAGGAAGGCAAAGTGACTCGTCTTCATCAGATTCCGAGCCTGATTTGGTTGAATCAATAAAAAAGAAATATAAATTTCTCAAAACTGCATCATCTGAATCAGATATTGACATGGAGTCTGATTATGATGAAATGGATAAGCTTTTAGGTAAAAAATACTGTTCTACTTTTTTGGTTTTCTGATGTCTCAATTTTTGTTTTTGCAGATGATGAGAAGATATCATGTGATAATTATGTCTTGGTGAGATTTCCTACTAAGAAAATGGTTGTTTATTATATTGGACAAGTAATACAGCTTGCAGAGTATAGCGAATTTGTTGTAAAATATTTGAGACATTTGCACAATCGTTTCCATTTCCCTGATGTTGATGACATCTTCACTATTGCAAGATTTGACATTGAGGCAAAACTCCCCAGGCCAACTTCTGTTGCTGGCAATACCCGCCTGGCAAGTTTTTTTAAATTTAGCGTAAATTTTGGTTCTCTAAATTTAAAATAAATACGTATGCATTTTTATTTATTCTGTTAGTTCTAAAACTTTCTTCTGACGCGAAAACTATTTTTTTGTTTTAGTTCTATGATGTTTCTCAGAATATATTTTGTTGTTTTTTTAGTTTAGTAGGTACCAAAGTTCCTCAAAGTTTAAGATATGTGGGTACCTAAACTTTGTTAGAAGTTATTTATAATTTAATTATATTTTTCAAAGAAAAACCTGTTATTATTGTATATAAGCTACTCCATGCTCATCCAGAACTGCCCCACCATGGAGCACCTTCGGACAAATGCAACTTTTTTTGTAACCCATTTTGACAAAAAACTTTGAACGATAATTCAAACATAACTATGGTAATAAGGAGAAATCATAATAGGCAAGATATCTTTTCTATTAGAAGTTTTGTTTTTCCCCCAAATAAAGCTACAAATTGACTCAAGCCAAAACCGTCTGATCTGTCCCTCTCTACCCTATATAGGGTGTTTCAAAGGTTGGGATATTCTAATTTTTCAAATGCCATACCCAATATGTTATACCACCAATTTATTAATCGAATTTCTAAAATGAATTTACCTTTTCTCTTTTTATTTATTTTACGATTATTATCTTCATGGACCATTATACATTTCCCCTTACTGTAATTCGAAGCTAAAAACATATTTTATTACGAATAAAGGCACTGGACCATGGCCCTTGCGCAGAACCATTCAATGGTATTTTTATAAATTTTATTTAACGGTCTATTGGTAAAAGGTAGAAGTTGTTTTTTATTTTTTTATCTAAGTACCTATCAAAAGTTTTACCGACGTTTCAGAATCTGTGTTAATTGTTCTTTGTGGACTTTCACAAACTATTTCAGGAAATTGTAAAAATAGACAATTTAGTTTTATGGTTTCATAATAATAATAATTAATTTAAAAAATATTAATAGTTTATAAAATAATAAACGATTATAATTATCGCTATTGCTGAAAAAGACCAGCTTTCTGCAAATTAGGTTTACAAATTATTTGCATTTATTTAGCTACTAAAAAACAAAGGAAATACGATAATTCACTTTAGTAATTTTCTTTCAGCATATCACTTTGATAATCTAACTTGCCATTTAAATCTTGTACATAATCTGCATACATTATATTAAACTCCATCTCACCTTACAGAAATAGGTATAATGAAGGAATTGAAATTAGAATATTTTGTACTAAAGCGAACTCCACACTTAATGACTCATCAACTTATTTATCCTATTTGCTCGAGATCTCTATGTGAAAAATAATTACCACTTCACCGGAATTTTATACTTATCCAACTGTCTTAATTACACCCGCTTCAAGGGATAGATTATAGTTATTTTTTCTTAATCTCGAATGTAGAGAATTTGTTGTAATTTTATCTCATTCTTCCCTCAAATCGTCGTTAATTTCACTAACTCGATTTTCACAACTTGACAGGAGAGCGTTTTAAAGATTCTTATAAAGTTGAAAACCAAATGGCAGCAAGTAACAGTAACAATCTAAAATGTAATTTTTGGTATACTGGAAGATTAATGTGTCATATACATGTCTATACATCATTTTCGCCAAAAAACTTGTTTGATTTTCTTAAAATAGCTGACAATAAGATACGTCACTTTGTAAAAGTGAAAAACCATTGCGTAACGACATAAAACTGAGTTACGTCAATTCATTAGGATATACTATAGTGCAGAAAAATTTATTAAGCAATAAATTTATTAAAAAATTAACACAATTTTATTAAAAATCAACAACAATTCTAATAAAAAAAATAACTGATAATGAAATGAGATATTACTTGGGAATCAAGCATTGTATTGAAGATTAAAATAAAAGATTTTATGCTCCTGATTTCTAAGTAATGGCAAAGACTTAAGGTCAAGGTATTTCTCAGCTTTGAGTTTTTGAAGTTCTCGATTTAGAGGCTCCAAATTAACTTCAGATAAATCAGTTTGTAATCTTTTAAGTGTAAGCGAATCGAAGTCTTCTTGAAGGTGACTATTTTTGAAAAATATTTTGAATGGATCAGATTTCTTTACCTTTAATTCCATAATATCTGTCCATTTTATGGAACTTCCAGAATCCGATGTTCTTAATGAAAATATTCGTTGATCTCTGGATAGTTTCTTGAAATCTATAAAGTCATGATACTCTAGAGGTATTACTTTGTATGGTTGATTTCTTCGGGCAAGGCGCATAATGGGGTGAATCTGTGATGGTACAAAAATATCACCTGAGGTTGTTAGTGCAGTTGAAATAGCACTATGTGCAGAATCTCCCTCATTCTGCCCATGGAATGACTCAAAAATCTAAGCGATATCTCCTCTATGTTTTTAGAGTTTGCCACCGTATACAGAAGCATGGTTGCAGTAATTGAATTTTTTGATTGACCGCTGCAACCATCTGAAAAAAGAGCAACCGATTTAACCCCATTTGCAGAGTCGTAGACAATAAGTGCTTTTTAGATGCAGGAACTTATTTCAGCAGCACCTCGTTTGCTCTGTACTTCATTCCAGAGATAGCAAAAACATTCCTTTGATGCAATATTGTACACTGTAAAATTATAGTTAGCTAATCGATTCTTGTAAAAAAAAGCGCTTTCTTTTGAGTGAGGCAAATAAATCACTTGCTGTAAGTCAAAACTAGCACATAAAATCTAAGTGTTACTTAAAGCTTCTGTTTTAATATTTTGTTTCATTTCTCTTTTTTTTTTTTTTCGGCAACGTGCTTCTCAAATCGAGCTCTTAAGATTTCTTTTACACTATCATCTCCTCTGTAACTAAGACACAAAGAGCACTGGTCTTTCTTTGCTATGTGAAACGATAAATTTAGAAATCAAAATACTCTTATGTATAGGTCGATACAAGATTCTCCGTCATTATTATCAAAGTTCGTTTATGAACATGTCATACATTTTCGATATTGTCAAGCCTGGGTGCAGTTATTCCTTTGTAGAACTTGACCTGCAGTAGTGTGATTCTACTTTAGGAAATCTGCGAATGTGTGGTATAATGGCGTCGCGTAGGTCTCTATCTCTCTTAATAACAGCAGCGGAATTTCGGCCACCTCGTTTTTCTTCTTCCAATACGCCACTTTTATCGACTTTATTTAATGCGGTTCTCATGAATCGTTCAGAAATTCCAAAAGGTTTTAAAAAAAATTCACACTATCTTGGTAGTATTTTCCTATGTAAGAAAGTATTTGTTAGTAAATGTGAATGTTTGCTTTTAGTTGTTTTGAAAATCGTTTGATGTGTGCTAACATGACGTGCTATGAACTCACGCTGCCTTGTTAGATTTTTAATTTTATTAAATGACTCAAATAGTTTAGATCTTTCTTCTTCGTTAAATAAATAAAAATTTCGTGAATTCTTTTTGCAAACGTCCTTGAGTTGCCGTGCTAGTACGACAATGTCTGATTTAGGTCTAATGTACTTTTGACCGAGGTCTCTTATTTCTTTGGCTAGTTTCTGTTTATTTACTTTTTTTTTTCTCACACAATTCTTCTCTTCCTTAACCTTCTACTAAAAAGTCTTCTGGCAGTGCTGCGTTTTTTAATGTATTGTCTTCGCCCATATTTTTACCAGTAATTTTTGATTTAGTTTTTTTTATTTATTTTTCTTTTCGTAGTCTTTAAGTGGCCTTCACATGAATCCCCGTAAACTTGAAAATGCTGCCAGCATAACAGCCTTAAACAAATATGGCATGAACTAAATTCCTCTTTTTTACAATCTTTTGCATCGCAGCTTTGTTTATACGTAGGATTATCGAGATCATAAATGTCTCCAAACAAGCTTTCTATGTCGCTGTCAGACTGAATATGATTAGAAGATGGACTCTCAAGATCTGGAACAGAATGCACCTTATTTCCTACTTGCTGATTAGAAATAATATCTGAAAGTACATACCTATATGTTTTATTGGAATTTCAGATTCTATTACTTCCTTAGAAAGTGAAATATCATCACTGTCACTTTCAGGGATATTTTTTTAATTTCCTTATTTCTGCTAGACACTTCATGAGAACTCTCGCTGTTGTCAACACTTGTGTTTTTTAATTCAATATCGATCACTGTGCCATAAAACCATTTTTTAATGTAAAACATCTTCACTTCACTGCCTACTTTAATTTCTTTTATTTTTTTTCACACTCCTAAGTTCTTTTAGGTTTACAATATTTTTGGATCCATCCTTCCATACTACTAGTACATCCATACTTTCAAATAAATGTTTTAACACCTTAAACTTTATTTTTTGCTGTATAAACCACGTACCACCACTTAACGCTTTCCTAAGAACAACTGACGAATATACGTTTAATTGCACTATGCACAAGTCAGAAGTTCGCAAGTCGTATCACGTTAATATGAGATACGCCACCTAGAATTTTCCTAAAAGTCCGAAATAAAATTTATCAAAGTGACTCAAGTTCAGTTACGCTTATTCCTTAAATTGTATTTCAGCAAAATATAAAAAGAACCCGTGAGATACGCTAGTCTATTGAAGCAGCTATAAGGAATTGAGATATGCTGAAGTTGTAAAGCACACTTTTTTACCTATGTGGCTGTAGTATCTCAAAAACCGATTTTTTCAAGATATGTCACTTTGTGAAATTGACGACGAAATGTTCCACTCCCTCAAATTGGATCAGCGACCTTTAAGCGAGAGCTAATTCCGTGCCGGGAAATGTTGCTGTGACAAATTTGCACCGGGTCAATTATAGTGAGACAAGTTATCGCCCAAACAAATTATAGTGAGACAAGTTAGCGCCCAAAAAATTTATGGTGAGACAAAATAACTCGTCGCGTTGAGCCAAACGTCAGAGAAAAACTTAGCTAATTTACCTAACCTGTGCGGCCTGGAGCCGTCGTGGGTTGCTTTGAAAAAAAAAAATCGAATGAAAATTAAAAAAAAAAAAAACAACTAATTTACCTAAAGCCTTGGTTTCTTTGAACACTTCGTCGCGGTGAGCGGACATTCCGTCAACCGTCGCGTTTTGACGATTTTATCCAACCAGAGTATTTAAATGGGAATGGTTTTCTTGAATCCGCTTAGCTGAGCAGGACGGCGTCATGCCGTCGATTTGTCGCGAAGAGTCGGTTGATATCTGTTGAGTTTGATATCAGCGGAATCGTCGGCGTGTGCGGAGACTATATTGTTATTAATTTTAAAACAATGAGTGACAAATTCACACATACAGATGACATCATGACTTTATTTTTAGGTTTCTTGGAAATTATGTCCTTTATAAAACTCAACACGAATTCAAAAGATCTGTAGAAAGTCTAAAATACTCCCTAAATTTGGTTTCATTTCCAAAAAGCCTCCGCTGCACAGTGATATTAAAGGCGCCTTCTGTACCGCGACACAAAAACAACTCATCCACTGGCTTATTGGAAACTTTGACGGTTGCAATTGCCAGTTCCTCTTGTTCTTCCTCTTCCAACAATAATAACAACGCAAACAATTTATTTGCATCCATTTTAGTACCTTTCGTTTACATTCATAATACATAAACAGCACGTACAGACATAGAGAAAGTATCATTTTCTATATTTTTTAACAAACCACCTCGGGCAAAAATTGCTGTCCTCAGCGGTCGACGGACTGTTCGCTCACCGCGACGGAGTGTTCAAAGAAACCAAGGCTTAACCTGTCTGGTATGGAGCCATATATAGCAACCTGCGATGGTCCCAGGCCGCACATTTTAAGTAAATTTGTAATTTTATCAATTTTAATTAGAATACTGGAATATTTATCAAGTGAGTTATATAAGGACATTTTGCCATATCATATAAATAATAGTGACATTGTACATTTCATTTTAGATAATTTTTGTTAAGATTTAATTCATTCTTGTTTTAACCTCAGTCGAGTTAACCAGTATTTTTATAATTTAAAAATAAAGTTTTGTTTTTAATAATAAGTTTTGATTCTAAAATAACTGGCGCAGTCAGTAGGATAGTTCGCAGTTCGATTTTTTGAAGCCACGGACGGCATCGAGACCAATTCCAATTGGGCGTGTATTTAACTTTTTGGCAACCAAACCTACCCGGAAACCGCTGATCCTCTTTAGAAGTTAGTAGTAGAATCACCGCAGGGAGAACTACTGGTAAGTACCAAGTTTTCCTATTGCATTTTTCTTAGTTTAGTTAAGATAGGTAAATTTTCCTGGTTAGAAGATTTATTCTATTATAGGTTGAGTGAATGAATTTTGAAATAGAAGAATTGATTGCTAATTTTCTAATCTAGTACGAATTAACGAAACTTACGAAAAAAATAATTTAATAATTACCGAAATGGCTCAAAATCAAAATAAAATTAATATGCAACTGCTTAAGTTAAGTGTAGATCTAATTCAGACTTACGATGGTAATCCATCTACACTAGTGCAGTTTATTGAAGATTGCCAATTTTTAGTAGATTCATATGATAATATTCGTGACGTAATTCTACATAATTATATTTTTAGAGTGATTCGTTCAAAATTAGTAGGAAGTGCACGTCAATTAGTTGGTAGGAGAAGATAATAAAATAATTGGAATTTATTAAAGAACGCTCTAGAACAGCCATACTTAACCTGCGGCCCTCCAAGCTTTTTTTGTGGCCCGCAGCACTATTATTGGTCGCAGCGCTAAATAGCATAAATATGGACAAACAAGATGGAGTGGCATTTATACCAAAACATAATCATAACATTGTGTTCAATTGATAAGTGTGTCTACTCGTATATACCAAAACCAGATAATAGGCATGTAACTTATTTTTAAATATATTTAGTCCGATTCTTAATAGTGTTCCTGCCAAAACGAGATAAAGGCCAGAACCGATGGGAAACCAATAAGGTCAAAATGTACCTGTATTTCGGAAATCACATAAAATTTTTTTCTGTATTTTAGGTGATTTCACTGAAAATTCCACACCTGTAATTTTGAACCAATCAAAATACGTGTTTTTGACAGATCACCATGACAACGGAGGTATTTTAGTGGACATTTTTTTCTCGTGGGGTACCCAACAGCGAATTATACTGGAAATTTTTTGACGTTTACAATAACAGACCATTTTTGATAGACTGGTTTTTATTTGTTCACATAATAGGTTTAGTTTTGATACATTTTAGTTACAATGCTAAGGTGTTTTCTATATTCTTCGGCCACTTTTAGACACTAATTTAGTCACCTTTTTCCCATTCAGCACTTTGAATTTTGCGTAGTTTAGGTGCAAATATTCGTGGACAATTCGGAACAAATTTTCGTTTTTCAAGTTGGAGCCACAATCCTCTATTAATCCGAGTAAGTAAGTCATGGTGCAATGATTGATCATTACATCAGACAATTTCACGCATATTTTGCATAGCGTATGATTTTGAAATCGATTCATTTTTAAACAAATAGGTAATTTTGTTGGTTTTACTTGCTGTGCAATATTCTTTATCGCAACAAAACGCGAGTTATTTAATGTTTTGAACTGTCAAAATACAATGATCACAGCCTCCTACGATTGATGCTTGCTGACGCTGGTTATGAATTTCATACCATTTTAAAGCGCTCATAACGCATGTTAATAAAAACGCAGAAAAACAATTTTCTACCACTTGTAGTTATTCAAAACTTACGTAAAATTAAAGAATATACTATTTTCTATTTTCAAATGGTATTCCCATGCAACTACAATGAGTAGAAATAAGCAATTTGAAGGCTTAAATAATTGCAGCGAAACATTTTTTTACGTCGGGCCGCTTGACAACTTCAAAACTGAAATTATATTCGAGGTTAGGGTCTCACTTAGTTACCATGACAACTCAACAATCAAGGCGACAACACCTTTTATGTTTCACTGGTGACTTGGAGAAAATAATTTGCATTGTTGAGAAACGAAAAATAAATTTTAAAAATATTTAATTTTCAACCATAATTCGGCGTGAAATTTTCTTACCGAATACCACGCGAGGTCAAATTAATATCAGGAAATTTTTTCTCGCTCGAAAAAATTTCCGGAAATAATTTGACCTCTAGTGGTATTACTAGTGAAAATCCACCTTAATTTTATACGATGATTTTTTTTCTCGCCATTTCCAGTTGTGAGCGACGAATTGATTTCGACCATGATTTTAGATGATAATTTTGGAATTTTCGAGAAAATGTGTAGTGATTTCGGTGATTTCGAGTGAAAACGTACCAGTAATTCGGGAGTGGTTTGTCGCTACTTATTTTTGTTGAATGTGTTTGTTGAAATATTACAACTCCAAATTCCAAATTTTTTGTTACCTGTAGAAATTTTCCTTGTTCTGTCGACGGTTTCAGTATGTGATGTGATGATATAATAATTATGGTGTCATCAGGGCTTGTTTTTTTAAATATTTTTGTTTACTTTTTTCGTTTTCTTTATTGCTGTGATATATTTGTACTTCAGTAGTATCCAACGAAATAGAAGGTTCTTCTAGTTGTTCGAAAGGGTATTCCACAAATCTTTGTCCGTTTATCATTTTGTCATCATTAGAATGCGAAAAAACAGTCCAATTTTCGTTTGTGTAATGAAATGTTTTTTCTGTTGGCTGCACATTTTCTTTCCGTATTTTAATTAATGATGTTTTACTATTATTATCAAGCTTAATCTTTTCTGGTCCTTTTTTCCCAATGGGTTTCCCTGTTTTTTTTTTTTTTTTTTAAGAGCCTTTTCTTTTTTTTTTTTTTTAAGAGCCTTTTCTCGTGTAATTTTCTTTCGTTCTCTTTCCTTTTTTCTGTTTCATTTTTTCTCATTTTATTTTTTCTGCTCCTTTTCATCGTGAAATCGTTTCCATGATTTTTTTTAGGTATATCAGAATTTTTTTTTAGGGTTATCTATTTTATTTTCATACCAAACGTTAGCGTCGAGATTGGGTGCAGTCAAGATGTCTATTTCAGATATATTGACAATATCAGAAATGCCCAATACGTCTGAGTTAGAAATTTCCACATCCTCGTTTTGGTTTTCATCAACTACCATGGCTGTTAGAGACATCTATTTCACTACCATCCACCTCAATAATTCGCGTTTCTTCTTCTGTTTGCACAATGTCTTTTAAATCTTCAGGAAAAAGCGTAACCTCTTTGTGTGTTTCTTCAGTGTTTGAGTATTTAAACTCTTTCCAAAGTTAGTATACAACTTTGTGTTCATCTGTTTCAAGTTGAACATCCTTACTGGTCCATTTGCGTAAATAAATTATAATTTTCTGGACCTATAATATCTCTAAATTTACTAAATTTTAAAATGTTTTTATCCCTAATTTGAGGCACAATATTGGCTTCTGCTTTCCTTTTTTCTAAACATTTACTAAAATTAATTGAGCTTAGATTCCAAGGATATAGCCCGCATGCCCTAAAACCATTTCTTATAATATCTGGACGGACTGATTTTAAAATTACTACTTTAAATAATCCGGCATATTCTTTTTTTGTCAGTTCCTCGGATGGATGACTTCTCCCTCCACTCTACAAGTCCTTTTCTCCAATCATCTTTTGGCTTAAATGGCTTAAATGTTAACACATCGGCTAGTTGGAGTATGTGGATTGAATTAGGATAAAGTGCAACAAGAATACTCCCTAGATATGTACAAAGGTTGCTTAATTTTCGGTCAATGTTAGTTTTATGGCCGTCGACATAGAGAATTACAGGAAACTGGATGCCTGGCTTGCAGGTGGGGATAAAAACTGTTGGCCACATATTCGTAAAATATTTCCCGTTTTCATCCATCTTGAATTATCGAAAAGTCTCTTCTAAAGTCTCTTACGAGGAAATATTATCAATGGGGTGTGTAAGTTCCAGCTGCACTAATACTGTCAATGTCGTCTTTGCTTTACCCATTTTGATATCATACACATTTTTGGTACCCTTGGGTGCAATCACTCTTTAATTTTGCGGTCAAAGTTGAAAATTTGTCTCATCTGCATTAAAAAGTCATCAAAAATCTTTCTGGGTGTTCAAGAACTTTGTCATATCCTTTTTCATTTAAATATAAATGTATGTCGTGAAACCACTTTCTTATATCTTGTTCACTAACGACGGAAGAAGCAGAAGATACCCCTTCCGACTTTCGTGTTGTCAAATCAGGATGCCTTTTCATGAATGCTTTGTACCATCCATCCCCTGGTAAATTATTTTTGAAGGGGTTTTCACGGGGCGAGTCATCCAAAAACTACTTAACAAATGTTTGAATATCTTCCTTTCTTCGAGGAAACCCCTTTCTTTGGCAATCATTTATCCAGTTAACTAATAGGTTTTTCAGTCTAAATTTTAAAGTGGTATCTTATATTTTTTGCATGCCGTTCGTTTGGGCATGCCATTATTGACTTCTTTAATGGCTTTATTTAAAGAATCCTCTGAATATTTTTTAGTGTACTTCTCTTGAGGAGCTATTTTTGACATACTAAAATTAAAAAATAAATCACTTTATAAACAAATATTGATTTATTATTATATTATTGTTATTATTATAAACGAATTAATATTAGTGTTAATGTAATTATTTAATTAGTAGGAGAATCCTTTGACTATTTTTTACTTTGTTCATAATATAATGTCTTGTAGACAGTTATAGGCCGTCCTACCCTGACAGTTTTTAGCCGTGAAAATACAAAATTATTATTAAATTTGTGTTTTAAAATATTAGTTAATGTAAAATAATATATTTAAACTTCGTGATTTTAATCTAATCAAAAGTTACAGTCATTGACCAGGAGGCCAATAACTATGTGACAGAAAAAAATGATATAGACAGTTCTCAAACATTGGAAAAGCACTAATAGGTATATTTTAGCAGGAATTCGTACTTTGCTAAAGAACAGTTCACAATATACAAAAACGCAACTGTCACTTGAGACATGTTTACGAGGCACAAATAAAAATTATTTTAAAAGCCAAAGGCCAATCACTTTCGGGGGACCAACAACTGTATGGTTTAACCTACCAGTAACAATATTACAGGAAGAAACATGCTCATACATGCAGATAGCAGAGAAGCACTACTTACTCTAGACAAACCTCGTATTCACTCAGGGTTAGTACTAGAATGCCACGAAGCTTTGGCCGAAGTCTCCATTAACAATGTGGTTATTTTGACATGGATCAGAGGTCTTGCTGATTTACTAGCCAAGAAGGCAGCCAACCAAATACTTTTTGGAGCTGGCCCTTCCACTGGACTAACAACATCGGCAGTGACAAACTCAATTAAAAAACATGTTCTTCTGAAATTCAAGGAAATATGGGATGAAATAAGAAACTGCAGAGTTGCTTGGGAGCTTTTAAGTTATACCGATAACACTAGAGTAAAAAATACTTGGCTATGACTAGACAGAAACTGCGCCTGATCACAGACATTCTGCCTGGTCATTGCCAAGTACGGAAGCATTTCCATATCATGGGGCTGTCAGAATCCACACTCTGTAGGGGGTGCGAACAAGAAGATGAAATATCATAAAGCATATCCTCTACGATTGCCCGACCCTCTTATTTATTAGAAGATTTGTGTTCGGCTAATGTTGGCCGATATATCAGAAGCATCTCTCGGCGATGTTGTCAACTACATTAAATCTGTAGACTGGCTGACGAGCTAAGAAGGGCGTATCAATTTAGTAGGATGGGCGATGGGCCTCGTGAGGAATAAGTGCCGTGGGATAACTCACCCTCCACACGTTACATTCTATTGACAAGTAATTTAATTTTCATCATTTTTATAAAATATTCTCCTGGAAAACAAAGTCATTATTAATCTTCTTGAATTAATGTTAATTTTACACAGGATGTCCCAAAACTTGCCTGCTAAATGGAAACTCCAGATATTAGATTTATATCGATTTAACACAAATTACATTATTCCGAAAATGCTTCATATGGCGCCTTTAAGCCAACATGCCACAAGCTTCTAATAACTAATCGGCCACTGTAAATTTAATTGTTCTATTGTAATCACAAGAGACTGAAATGGAGGGTCCAAAGACATTTTTAATTATATTTTTTTTTAATCTTTAGATTTTAACACTTTTATGTCATATTTGTTAACTGTAAGATATTTTCTAAAAATAATGTACTCTGATTTAAAATCGATATGATGCTCTGTTTTAGAGAAACTTTTTGCGTTACTTGCGATTAAGAAAATTTGACAGATGTAAACTGAAAATAGTTTTAAAGTAAAACAATTAGTATTATCAGTCGTTGAAAAAATTTACCTGAAAGCGCCAAATTCAAATCTGCCTTATGAAGCTGTTTCGAATTAAGATAATTAGGTAATTTAGGCAAAAATTATTTGGAATTTTATTTAGCAGCCGAGTTTCTGGGACACCCTGTACATTATCCTAAAATACATCGAAACATTTATGTTTAAAAGTTATTTGTAAAATTTTATGCATGATTTAAGACGTGCTCTTAACAGGAAGTTAGAATTTTTACCGAAGAAAAGTCGAAAGGAAACTTACACAAATATCTAAATTATCATAATTAGTGGATGTTCCGACAACCATTCTACAAAGTTGAACTATTTTTGGGACTCATTAACTTCTTTCAGCTGTCACCGTTTTTGTGTAATTAAAGTGCACTTATGTCAGTTAAAAATAAAGATTTCTTTGAGATAATATGAATCCGCTCTTTTTGGGTTTTACGTTTTTTACCTGGTGATTTATTATATCCTTTGTAAACTGGTGAAGGTTTCCGTTTATTTCTTATAATTTCATAATAATTTCTGTTGTTCGATTAAAAAATTACCTTCTTTTTTTTATATTTTTTATATTATCCTCGTCAGGAATATATTTGAAGGATGGCGCATGTTAATACGTGTCAGTAAAGAACTGACTTCAGACACCTAAAAAAAATCCGAAACTCCTGAAAAAAAAAAAAAAAAAAAAAAAAAAAAAACGCGGTGAAGTTACATAATTCCGAAAATCAGCAAGATTTGTGTAAAATTTCATAACCTATTACTATTATTCCTAACAATTTTTTGATAAATAAGTAAGAAAAGGTCCTTTAAATCGCTGTAGGGTTAGTTCAAAGATTTCAATTGTGATCTACGCTAGGGATGTGAGCCCCAACCAGCAAAAGAAAAATCAACATTTCATGAACTTTTTAAATGTTTCCCCGATCTACCTTGATAACTATCCTGGATTACTGAGGAGTCCTAATAAGGACGAAATCCATTCAAGAATTACATTTTCGTTAGTAAAAATTTTTTATCTAAATTAATTGGTTTGTGCTCAAAGATTATATAAACTACGCCGCAGATGAAGTGGGACAGCCAAAAAATTGTCTAATTTTGATTAGCTGTAACTTCGACATTTCTTTGCCGATGTTAGATTTTCAGCCAGAGGTGGAAAGCGCCATCCTTGCTGTTTGCGTCAGTGGTATTGAATATATATTTTTTAATAGCTTCTTGTTGTACAGGGTGTGAATGTAAGGCAGCGAAAAATGTCCGTTTTTTGGCAAAGAATTTGGAAAATGTGGGGGGCCAAATCAAGTTCTTTCTGATGTTGAGTGGATCACTAGGTCGACACCTCGGGATATCTTTGCCATTTTTTTGATACTTTGCGTTGCTATGGAAATATCGCCATTTTATAAAATTCCATATTTCTTCTAGAATCAGCCTTTTTTTAATTAAAGAATAACAGATACCGACTGAACTGCATCAAGGAATAACGTTTAAAGAAAATGGTCAACACCAGCGGCGTGCAAAAAGGGGTTTATGAAATTTAAAAAACGAAAACTTGATTTTATTTGAAATTTTTAACACTTTTGGTAAGCGTTACAGTTTAAAAGGTCTCATAACTGTAATGAGTTTGATTTTGACTAATTCAGAGGCATACAAAAAGGGTTCAGTAATTAAAAAAAAAAACAGTTTTTTTTATTGGTTTTTATTTTATAAAGTGTGTACATGGAATTCATTAGAATATTAAAATGAACCTAACAACCTAACCTTAATAAATATTTGTTAATTATTAATTAGTAAGGCGTTGGACCTCCTCTAACCTAAATAACTTCCTGACACCGCCTTGGCATGCTCGAAATTAAGTTATTAGTTAGCTCCATAGAAATTATCTCCCAGAGCTCTAAAATCATCTCCTCGAGATCGTCTAGAGTTTCTGGCTGACGTTCCCTTCGGGAAAACTCCAACTTCATCCAGCTCCAGACGTGCTCAATAGGATTCAAGTCTGGAGATCTAGGAGGCAATTCAGTACGATTAAGGTTTTGCTCTTGTATATATCTGTTTACTAATAATGCTCGATGAGGACGAGCATTATCGTCCACAAGAACAAAATCTTCGCCATAATTTCGAGCATGCGGGAGAACTAGCGGAATCAGACATTCATTCAGGTAAACCTGGCCGTTTACATTACCCCGAAATACCACGAGTTCTGTCCTTCCGTTGTGTTGAATACCGCCCCAAACCGTCAATCCACCACCGCCAAATGCAACTTGGGGACGCATATTTTCTGCTAAATAACGTTCTCCCCGTCTCCGCCAAGATAGCAATCGGCCGTCGGAATTGTAGAGGTTGAAACGGCTTTCATCAACGAAAAGACAGTCTCTCCACCTACGATCCCAATTTATATGTTCTTGGGCCCATCTTCTCCTGTTGGCCCGGTGAATGTCAGTTAAAAGTGGGCATTTTGGCCGACGGCGAGCATTTAATCCCTGATCATGTAGGCGTCCTCTAATAGTGTCTGCTGAAACGTTTAACTGCAGTTGCGCTCGTATTCTCTTGGCAGTCGAAACTCTGTTTCTGATTGCAGTCCGTACTACTGCTCGATCCTGACGAGGATTAGTTCTTTTTCGAGATCCTCTCCCGTGTCGGTAAGCAGCAGTACCATTGTTACCTTCTCTCTGCAACGCTCTTCCAACGGATGATTTCTTGACATTAAGAAAATCAGAAATCTCTCTTATTGTGTGATTTCTCTGCCATAAGTCGCGCCATTTGGACAATAGCAATTTATTTTTGTTTTGACTTATGCAATCTAACGTCAAAATCTTATCTCTATGGTAATATTTTTGTCGCCTTCTTGATAAAATTGCAGAAATAAAGTTTCGTCAAAGCAAATGTCCCGACTTACAAATGCAAAAATGGTAAGTACCTATTATTGCTTACTGACACTATCAGTAAGCGCTTACAGGGTGAGTAGCATTACTTTTGTATTCCTCTGAATTAGTCCAAATCAAACTCATTACAGTTATGGCACCTTTTAAACTGTAACGCTTACCAAAAGTGTTAAAAATTTCAAATAAAATCAAGTTTTCATTTTTTAAATTTCATAAACCCCTTTTTGCACGCCGCTGGTGTTGACCATTTTCTTTACACGTTATTCCTTGATGCAGTTTAGTCGGTATCTGTTATTCTTTAATTAAAAAAAGGCTAATTCTAAAAGAAATATGGAATTTCATAAAATGGCGATGTTTCCATAGCAACGCAAAGGATCAAAAAAATGGCAAAGACATTCCGAGGTGTCGACCTAGTGATCCACTCAACATCAGAAAGAACTTGATTTGGCCCCCCACATTTTCCAAATTCTTTGCCAAAAAACGGACATTTTTCGCTGCCTTACATTCACACCCTGTACAACAAGAAGCTATTAAAAAATATATATTCAATGCCACTGACGCAAACAGCAAGGATGGCGCTTTCCACCTCTGGCTGAAAATCTAACATCGGCAAAGAAATGTCGAAGTTACAGCTAGTCAAAATTAGGCAATTTTTTGGCTGTCCCACTTCATCTGCGGCGTAGTTTAGATTAAACTAGCTTAATCTCTTTTACAATTCAGGGGTCTAATATCAAAAGCAGCAAACTCCAAATTTTCCGATTGAAGCTTTTTGTGTCGTACCGGTTTGGAATGTTTATTTATTAAAATATCAGTTCTTATTTTGTAACAAAAACAGAAATAAGCAGGTTAAAACCATTCAGCAAAGTTGTAAGTTTGTATCAGAAACAGCAATCTCCAGATTTGACATAAAAAAAGTAGCAAAGTCACTTTCAGCCAATAACAAGTAGTTAAACCAGTATGGTAGCTGTAGTCGGTTTGTATGTTGTTGTTTTTTAGTATATAATAACAAAATAATAAGCATTGTTTACCGAAAATTTATAAAATGGAGGAGTACACTGTAGATAAAAAAAGAATGCAAGAAAGTGTTAGGATTTCCAAAAATTGGAAAGCAAATGAGACGAAATGATTGATATAAGCAACATTTTTTCCAGTACAGCAATTAATAAATCTATATTGACAATAAGAAACACATATAAATTCGTACATTGAGTACGTAATACGTTGGTGTGTAGAACATCATAATATTTTATTGATATTTTGTATAGTGGATCTTTCCGTAATATACAGAGTTGCGCAAAAGAGAGGAATAAAATTATCTGCTCAACCAGTAATTTTAAAAACGCTACAACACGTGAATTTATTTTACATTGGACGTAATTGTTGCCAATAAAAAGAAATTTCAAAATAGGTAAATCAAACGAGGGTGGTCCTTAGGATCTCACAAGAGTATTTTATTACGACCGGTTTCGAGGATCAGATCCTCATCATCAGGTAAGGTCTAAAATAGAGAGGAAAAACGAATGAGCTCATAACTAATAAAGTGGGTTTAAACATGAATACTGCCACAACCGGCTTCTCACATTTTGCCACCCATCTAGTAGAGTCCAATCACGACTTTGACTCAGGGGATGGCTTTAGAGTACTCCACATTTGCCACAACAAGTTGATATTGAATAATTTGGAGAACCTAGAAATATTTAGATTAAGAAAAAGTACCAATGCATTATCACTAAACTCACAAGTTTTTTCCGAATCCACACCCACGTTCTCAGTTCTTTTTTAAAAATCTACATTTCCCTTAAATTACCCCCCCTTTTACTTTAAAATTTCCCTATGAAATTCTATTGACTTTAATCATTAGTTATACTTATCTTATATTTTTATTCTGTCTCCATTTCCATTTTCATTTTTCAGCACATTACTTCAAAAAACAACTAACCAAATCAATAGTTTTTTCTTCTTTTCATTTTAACACCATTTCCTTTTTCCGTTGATTGTTACCAACTTCTTAATTTGAATATTAGTACATCTAAAATTATTTTCCAACGCTAATGCTAGACTCTACTTTTAACAATAATAATTTATTTATTTCATTTTGTTTATTATTACGTACAAATTCAAACAATTCATTTTATAAACCTATATTATTATTAAGAAACATTTATTTTTTTCGCCAACGCCATCTATTAGCCGATGGTCAAAATATTTAAATTTGACAACCTCTAAACTGTTATCTTAAATATTAGAATGGTTAATTCGTCTATTTATACCTAGAGGGCGTTAATCAGTATATTTAATCTAAATAAAATTTAATTCCTGTAGAATTATAAACACTTGTCCAAGAACCCATTTTAGTGCTTGTAGGGTTTAAAAAGTTTTTAAATTTGTTTGTCTTAATTGTTCGTCCGTTCGTGAAATATTTTAATAATTTTAATTAATAGTTTTAGACCTACTTTTGTTTATGTGTTTTGACATCAACATTTTGTTGCAACTATTGTTTTTTATGTATTTTAAAAAATACTCGCATACTTGTTTTTACACCGACCCTGGGATAATTCTCTTAGCTTAGTCTTAAATAGATGATAATTACGGGTGAGTTCTTGATATTTGACAACTTTCATATTAAAATGTTTAAACCCACTTTATTAGTTATGAGCTCATTCGTTTTTCCTCTCTATTTTAGACCTTACCTGATGATGAGGATCTGATCCTCGAAACCGCTCGTAATAAAATACTCTTGTGAGATCCTAAGGACCACCCTCGTTTGATTTACCTATTTTGAACTTATAACTCACACATGGCTACCACCTTCAACTTTAATTTAAAAAGAAATTTGTTTCTTCAACCATAGGCGCCGGAACTCAAAAATTGCTTTGGGTGCCTATGAAAAATGTTTTCTTCAATCCCTTAACTGCAACCCAATTTTTTTTTTTTCAAATTCGAAGGTATGTCGTTTGTAGTGAAACTGGAATTTCACCATACCCTATTTGTAACTGTTTTGTTTTTAAAATAATTTTTGTTTCACTAGCTTTTCAATGACCTACACACGACATACCTTTGCATTTGAAAAAAAAAGTTGGGTACGTTTACAGCTAAGGGGTTGAAGACATAGACGCCGAATCTCCGGGGGCTCTGGATGCGCAAGCACCCAGAGAAGTTTTAAACTCGGTGCAGAGCACCCATAATAGCACAACGTGGATAAAAAGTGCAAATAAGTGAAATGTAAAAGCTGTCGTGGCCCAAGTTGGTAGAGCGACAGCATGCCTCGATGTGGCATTTTTTATGGGGCTACTTAAAAACTAAAATTTATGCCACCCAGCCAACATTACTGGAAAATCTGCGACAACGGATAATTCATGAATGTCATCAACTCATCCCACAGATGCTTCAAAATGTCCGAGAGCATTTCGAACAAAACCTCTATTATTGCATAAAGGCCCAGGGTAAGCATTTACTTGAGTAAATGATAAGCATTTAAAGAAAATAAAAATCGTTAAAAGATCATGGCTAGAAACACAGGGAGTGAAACTAGCAAACAAATATTTCCCCCTAAAATCAAAAATTGACGGGTCCGAGCGTTTTTTCGTAAATGACCTCGGATCCCTAAAATTTGCTGCTTCGTTTTTAAATGACCATACTGTATATATACAATACTCCATTATACGTGTATAATAATCAAAAATCTCCTTCTAAATTCATGATAGTTAATAATTGTTTAAATTGTGTTTCTATCATTTCATTGGTACTGTACTGCCGCAACACTACTGAATACCAGTGGTGGCTGCACCGAGTATATAGGGTTGCTAGATATCCCGATTTAGGGGGACGGGGGGCTCCAGCCTACCAATTGTTGATACTTCCGTCTGCCGCTACAATCCTCAGAATTCCAGCAATTCGACATTTGACAATACCTTTTTTTTTTCAAGAACATTTTCATAAAATTAACGCTTTCTATAGTGCTTTTACAAAACCGATGGTGATCCTAAGTGGGGTGTGGAGGGGGAGGGAGCCCCCATTTCTCGCATAGAGGCCGGGCACCCAAAGCAATTTTTGAGTTCTGGCGCCTATGGTTGAAGAAACAAATTTCTTTTTATTGGCAACAATTACGTCCAATGAAAATCAGTTCACGTATTTTAGCGTTTTTTTTTTAAGTTACTGGTTGAACAGTTAATAATTTTATTCCGGACTTTCGCGCAACTCTGTATATATTATTATGTATTTATTCAAATATAGTATCGGCTATTGAAAACCCTCCAATACGGTTTGCTAGTGTCGAAGTGAAAACTACGGATACTTCGCATTAGTTCGAGAAGAAAACGAATAATATCAACGTTGCCAACGGCTTGGCTGCGTTGGGATTGTGGGTATATCTGTCCCATTTGTGGTCAACTTTAAGGGACACATTCAGTAGGCGTCGCCACACGAGGCCAAGGGGAGGGCGTCTACCCCCCGTCCTGGATTTCTGATTTTGGATGTTTCGCTATGGCTTTCATCTATAGCTTGCGACGTTTTGAACTTGCCTATAAGACTTGTACCCTCCCCCAGTAAATTTTTTGGTCGGTGCCGATGGACACATTGTTTACTGACAATATGAAAAAATATTTGTTTTTAGTTTTTAGAACTGTGTTTGTATTCAATACAGTTTTGGATGTTTTCACAACCCAGTTTAGTATCATAAACAGCAATCTTCTTTCATGAACAAATCATATACATACAGCAAACTCCAACCTTAAATATCAAATACAGCAAACTACAATATATATATATATATATATATATATATATATATATATATATATATATATATATATATATATATATATAGTCAATTTAAAATATTATTTAAAATCCTTTGGCGATTTTGTCTGCAATTTACATAAAATAATTAATTTACACACCTAAAAGCCAAAATGGTTATTTTATGTAACGTCCTAATATTTTTTTAGTTTTTGTTGTGTAGTGGAAAATTTAGAAAAGCGGACTTTGCTACAATTGATATTAGGTGCCTGAATTAATATTATTTAAAACATTATTCGTATATAAGTATCACATTTTTAGAATAAAATTATGTACAGAGCAAGTGCAATTCATATATGCATTTAACGGAATTTGCATCAGATGGATAGAAATGCTTTATATGTGTGATCTGGAAAGTAATATTTTTACCATTTTAATAGAAACTGTACTTAAATGCATTCGTTAAAGCTGAAAATTACCTGACGAGGTCGGTAATTTCTATATCTCGTATATACGCAGGATATGCACAAGATATGCCACGTGCTATATTTCGTGATAAATAGCGTGTACATAGCATGTAACTTTTCCAAAAATGTTGTTCATTTCACTTAGAGAACATGTATTAATATTTACTGGGTGTGTATTATGTATCCTCTTCAGGGGTACCACAATAATCCAACTTTTTACCACTATTATTCCTCATATTTATTAATAATGTTCTTTTTCATTTTAGCAACTATTTTCTTTTCTAATGTTATTTATTGAAGTTTAATTTGGCAACCTTTATCTATCAGAACCCCAAAAACTGTATAAACTATTATTTTTTTTTAATCATATGGACAGTACCCTAAAAGAGGAAATATTTTGTCCTTAGTTTCTGTTCTGTGATAAAATGTTACCTAAATTTCTTTGGGGAGTACTGGACAGCTTTTATGTCAAACTTGAATTTGTATCCTTGCCTTTCATTTAATCCTTGTTATCCTTGCAATCCATGCAATCCTTGTCAAACCTATAAATTTTTCCAATTTTTGCAATCCTTCCACTTTTTTCAATTCTTTCAATCAATATATAAGCGGTTTTTTTAAATAATATTTTTAATCTGTTCGACATAACATATTTAAACTCAATCCATTATTTATGATTTGACGTATTGTAAAAAGAATACATCGTATGTCACAACCCTTTGGATATACCAACCTCTCCCCACCGACAGTCTTCTGTTTGGATAATGTTGTCGAGAAATTTGTGCTCGGAGATTCAGAGCACATGTTGTTTTTTATATTTCCTCTACAAAGTTTCATCTAATTTTTTATCTTAAGGCGAGTTTAATAATTTGTTCATTGGTTAGGTACCTTAAATTTTAGTAATTTGTTATTTGCAAATACATTAATACTCAAAAATTTGTCAAATTATTTGTAAATAGTACGTCGTGCAAAGCTCTTGCATAGTTACTAGTACCGGACACTACTACTATTTCCAGTACCGAACAGTAAATATTAGAAAAATCGAGGTGGGTATTTCCTATTATTGCCATTAGTTATAAAAAGAAACGTGGAACGAAATAGACGTGAAACAACAAGTCAATAGTGTTATGTCTAATTAGTTTAGTGTAAGGGTAGCAGGCGTTAAATTTTCAGTTTCAAAAAGCTCTTTAGGAGATCGCAATATGGCTCTATTTACCAGTCAGAATAGTATTATACATTGATGAAGGCTGTGGACATAATTCCTATGGTAACGTAAGTCCGATGCTATTCGATAATGGAAACATGTTGGTGTCCGGTCCGGTACAGGGAACAGCATTTAAAATGATGTTATTTGTAAGGCTTTTAAAAATTTAAAATTAAATTACTACATCAAATTCTTATTAAACTACTAAGTTTATCAACTTTTGAGTAATATGTCTCTCTGCACAACTTTTTACTTTGAATCACATTTAGAAAAAAAGTTGAAGAGGCCTTAGGTGTCTGGTACAGAGACAATTTCCCCTATATATTTCTGATATCTTTAATGATATTAATATACTAGTTTTGTCTATTGTATTCATACTTATTCATCTTCCTGCTCTAAAACCATTTTGTACATCTGTTTCTAACGGTCGGAAATTGAGAATAAATAAATATATTCCTGAAGCTTAGCATTTTTCTATAATAACGAATATATTATAATTTCACTGGCAATTAAAATTCTAACATTCCTTGTATTCTCCTAAGGTGTAAGCAGATTTAAATTAGCGTGGCGTAGAACAGAAATTAAGTTTTATAATGTCGCCCCTTTTAGTTTCAGTAATGAGGCAAACATTTATCTTGACTATCTTTCTCAGTGTTCTTTGTGTTTTGAACAGAGATTGTCCTGCAAGGAATGGCGATGTTTGTAAAATATTATTAATATTAACGAGGATTTATAATGATCATAAATTCTTCTTCTAGTTAGCGGGTTTGTTCTTCTTATTAAAATTGTAATAGTTCATGGAAAATTACGTTCATGTTACAAAAATTTGTTTTATTAGAGGAAGCTAGTACTGGTAGTAGTTGACATAGTTTCTATTGGTTGAGCTTCTAATTAGCAGTAAAATATTATTTATTGTAAATAGAATTTATAAGTTTGTAAATGGAATGTTATATTAATTTATATTAGAAGAAAGCCATCTGAAAATGGTAAAAAAATTTAAAGAAAATACTAGAATTGATTAAACAAAACAAAATGTATGTTTATGAAGAATATAACAGCAGTAAAACTAGAATAGAATTTTTAGTTTTGATAAAAGTTCACAAACAAATTTCAAATGATGAACTTTAAAACAATTATAATATAAACCTAAGGCAGATATTGTTAACTTTATTAAAGATAAAATAAGAACAATAATGATGAAAAATTTTAATATTATGGACAGATGGAAATAATTAATGGATCTGATATATGAATAAAAAAAATCATATATGTAGCTAGACGTTTTGAACATCTTGTTATAAAAACACCCAGTATCCGATAATTAAAATTTTGCCCGAGAATCTTCAAAAGGGGTGGTTCGACTATACAAATTTACAATACAAAATTAAAATCAAATTAAAATAAAAAAAATAAATTTCTAATTTCTAGATTTTTCTTCTTTGATGCCCTGCTTACTGCTCTGTTTTCTGTTTTTCTCCTTTCGTTGTTTTCCTATAATCTCTCCTGCTACTTTTATTTTCCTTCTGGTCAATTATACCTTCTGCAATCTGCTACACTTTTCTCTTTAATTTAAATAAAACCAGATGGTAGCATTGGCTAATTAAAATATTTACATGTTCTACAAATTTTAAGTTTTCGTCCATAATCAAGCCAAGATTTTTTCCACAGTTTACAATGGGTATGAGTTCATTATTAATGGTAAGACTCAAGTTGTTTTTTATATTTTGTCTGTAACTATGTGGGCTAAAAATGAATAATTTAGACTTAGATGGATTAATTCGAAGAATATGTTTTAAGCAATACTCATTTATGTTGGAAAGATCTCGATTCATTCTGGTCTTAGCTCTAACTACTTCTTGTGGCTTGTGGCGGTGTACAATTTGGGTATCATCAGCAAAAAACTGCAACCTGCTCGACTCCACATTTAGTTATAAGTCTGAAGTGTAAATTAAAAATAGCAAGGGTCCCAAAACCGATCCTTGGGGAACACCTGATTCGATTTCTCTAAGAGTTGAGGATTTTTGATTGATTATAACTTTTTGAAAGCGATTTTTTAAATACGTTTTAATGAATAAGAGAGGTTTGTCAGTAAATCCATAATAGCTGCATTTAGAAATTAAGAGTAGATGATTTATTGTGTCGAAAGCTTTGGTAAAGTCGAGCAGAGCAAGTGCTGTTGCTTCTTTACTATCTAGGGCTGTAATAATGGTATCTGTTAGATGGCAAAGAGCTGTGGTTGTACTATGTTTTTTGCGAATGATGATAATAATAATAATGGGTGTAGTAGGTAGGCCATATTCTAGCAGTGAAAAATGAGGTGGTTGTACAATCGAATTTAAAGTAAATGTCTATAATTTTGAATTTTGACATTATTCAAAGTTGCAAAATTTTAATTTGAAAATCGTTAGGATAGCAACCAAACTGATAGTCTATCAGTTAATTTTCATTTAATTTCACATTCACTTTGTGATAAATACCTATGTTAAAAAGTAAGAATATTAACCAACTTTATATATCGAATAGAAAGTATTTTGTTTTTAGAAGATTTGTAATTTTGTTTTGTTAGATGTTTATTAAAAAATAGAAATGCTTGTGAATTAAATAAATATGCATGTTATATTTCTTAAACAAGTTCCTATATATGTTTCATGTAACTTTATTAAAAAAAAAAAAAAAAGTAAAATTTTCTTTTTTTTATCAAAATGATTTTTTCATAGTCGGGCGCAAAAGTCGCCAGATTTTTAAAAAAAAGTCGCCACATTTTTAAAAAATTTCGGCTGCGGCGGGCCATTTTCTCGCTACGCTCGTACTTTTTCTATCTGGTGATTTCTAGCGATTTTCAACTCGTAAATTTGAGACTTTCATATGTTACCCATTGCCAACACTGTTGGTGATCAGTATTTTCCCTAGTCTAGACAGTAATGATGCATTTTCCTCCTCGATATGTAGGTAATCTACTATTATTACAACTCAGTTATTTTGGGAATTCGGGTTGATGCGAACCTAAAGGTCTATTTGAACATTTAACAAATAATGTATAATTAAAATATTAATCACTTACTTTTGGAAGGTATCTCCTAATAATAATTACATTGGTTTTTAGTGTAACAATTTATAAAAAGAAGATAAAACATTAATACAATATTTTTTTTGTGAAAAAGATTAATTCGAAAAGAAAGTATGCATTAAATAATAATTTTATCTTAGGCTTAAATTAAATTTTATAATAAAAATTACAATTACTTATGTCTGATAATCCTTTATTTTTTTCTGAAATATCAATTACGTTTTGCCGGTAATGATATTTAAATTAATAGTGAGTATTAAATTAACGAGCAAAAAATCTCCGCATGTGATACGGCTGTTATAGCCCCCAAAATTCGATAGTAATGCCTTTCAGCAACATGTGTTAGTATATTCAAACTAGAATTACGTTGTTTTTTATGAGCATAGTGTCTGAGAGAAAGAAATACACGCACCTGCCGTGGCGTGAGAATATCTTGGAAGAACCCAAAGGGTTGTGGACCCCAATACTGTTCAGGACCGGTTTGGAATGTGTGTCTGAACGATGATAATGAAAGTGAATCTGTTGCTATTTTGGTTACAGGTGGCTCTCGCCTACCTAACATGTTTCATTATATTTTATGAACGAAGATGTTTTGGGAATGATATCAAACGATATAAAAAAATTTTTCAATAAAAAAAGTGTGGGAAGATTGATAAATAAATGCTAACTTTGATTTGTATATCCGTTCATTTTAGAAAAATAAATAAACTTAATATGGGAAAAGTTAATAAAAATTGTAAAACATAGGGCAAAAAGGGGATTAGTCCACGAACAGAACGTCTTAAGTACACATTATAAATGAGTGTCCTAGATACAAAACTCGCTTAATGCATGAAAGGTCATTTTGAGAAAATCACAAAAAAATGTATTTGGTAGAAATTTTTTACCAATCGCCTCAAAATTTTGGGATCGTTTTGATACAAATGCCTCCTGTTAGATCTTATTGTATTTTAAAAATATAACAAGCACTTTTTCAATTAATTAAGAAAAACAAAAGCATTTGGCGAACATTTTTAAAAAGAGAGTTTTGCTCCCAGCTAAAATTAAAAGAAAGAGTTTTTTATGAAAATTTATTGTCAAAAATACAAAAAAGTGGCATTTATATTGGTAAATTAATATCGCATGGTTTGATGCTACGGCAGCCACTCTCAACGTCAGTTTCAGGCATATTGTCTTGTTCTGCTCTAGGGGTAACAAGGACTTCTTTAAGGAAACTTAAATCAGGGTTTTCTTCCCAGGTATCTCCGTAATGTTTCTTTAGAAGTGAAATTATTGTAGATTTATCACCCTTCAATTTGCAACCAATATCAAGCTCAGTAGGATTAATTCTTTCCTCTCTTCAGAACAGATTTTGCTTTGCCGATATCAGCATAATAATTCGGTTCACCTCTTATTAGACATTAGTTTTTCCTCTAGTAAAAACGAATCTCTTGGCCTTGTTAAACTGAAAGTGCCACGCTGATGGCGTTTTCATATGTGTTTGGGCTTCACTTTTCCAGTCATACACCTGCCAGTCTACACCCAATTTGCGTATTGTCGACATATGTGCTATGATCTTTTCAATCATACCGAACACCCTGAGGTATAAAAGAGTGCCCTACTACTGGGAATATTAATGTGAGAGACTTAACGTTCTGGGGAGCTTTCTTCATAAGCCAAACGGAAAACATCGTCATCATGGTACTATTTTCATTTTGCCCCCCACAACCATCAGCAAACAAATGAATAGTACCAATTTCCTCCGAAAACGAGGACTTAACCAATGCATCCCAGACGGCTGAAGCGATTGAATTTAAATTTTTGGCAAAATCTACCTCCGTCCACACAAAGGAATAGACATTTTCAGGAACCAAGGATGTTGTTGATGATCCACGGACGACTGTAAAGTTGTAGTAGTTAATTTGTTGGGTAAAATAACTAGCTCGATCCGGAAGCTTCGGCAACGGTAAGTTTTTTCGCAGTCAAACGAAAAAACTGCTACATTTTCGGAGGGCTCTTTAATAGGTTAAAAAATGCTTCTGATTTAAGTTTATGTACACGTTGCTCTGTGATAACATCTTTCTTCTCAGAACTAGACATGTTCTTACTTTTTTAATTTTTCTTTGGATTTTAAACACGTTGAGCATACATCGGTTTTTGGGGAACCAAATCCAATATTGTAATGGGTATTTATGTATGACCTAAAAAATCCAATTTGACACGCAGTTGTTGGTTGTGAACCTTTGATTAGTAGATATTCCACAGTTTTGTTATGTTTAGTTCACATGGAAGATAGACGCGAGTACTGGTTTGACTTCGGCAATAATGACTTTTTACACATTGTAGAGATTCAATAAACAGTTTTATTGCCAACTTTTTGTCCTCATTCTAATCAAGGATTCGATCGCCTCTTGTGGCATCTGGCGTTTTAAAACAAAATTTTTCATAACCCGTTCGATTCGATCTCTGCTAAATGCAGTGATTTTTAAAAAAGATATCTTACAAACATGGATCCACGGGGGTTTATAGCATATGCGCATTTTGTCAACAAGTTACTGCGCATCGAAACTGGCGTACGTCCGTTTTACAATAACACAATTATATTTAAAATATAAAGAAAACAGAATAATTACAAAATATCTCAATAAAAATGTGTTATTAACTTGCCAAAAGTAATAGTTTCGCATTTTTTTAATTTATCAATCGTAAAATTGAAAAAATATGAATTTATTCAATTATTTGTACAATGTAAACCTGGCTTTGGATAACAAAACCCAAATCTCGTTAAAGCTCGAGTCGACTCGATAAACGAAACCCGAATGCCGAATGATACAAAATACAATATGGCTGTCGATGTAAACAATTCTGAGTTTTACTTTTATTTAATACAGTTTTAGGCATAAATTTAGTAATAATTTACTGTAAGTAAACTTATTTTGATACTTTTGCATGTCTATGTCCTATAAATGCATATATTTGATTGTAATAGTAAATTGTTCTGGCCCATTTACACTGTTTTAGAAGAAACATTTTCATTTTATTGTCAACTGAAAAAAGGATTATTCTTCGTATTCGTAATTGTATTATCCCCAAATATTGAAATAAAAGTTTTAATTCTGATATTCATTTTGATAATTATCCTAGATATGCCAATTTAATTGTATGTATTATAACCAAACTTTTTAATCTTTATAAATCTAAAGTATTTTCATTACTAAAGCAACAAAATCTTAATTAGACGTTATAGAAATTAGAAGTAGTAAATTAAAAATTAGTTAAATCGCTGCAAATGCAAAAGTAATTAGTCACATACAATCAAAATTATGTGCTTTAGGAAGTTTTTCGCTTTCAACAATTGTTTTTTTTTCTTTTCAGGATTTATGGATGGAACTCTTGTTTTATTTCGCACGATTAAAGAAAAATTTTGTTCGTTTTGTGTTATTTAAAATAGTTGTTTATTCAGAAAATATATATTATGTTTATTGTTGTAACCAATAAAGATTCAACAAATAATATTTAGTTATAATACAATTTTGTATTACCTATTTATTTTTTACCTCTAAAATTATTTAACATAAAATTTTAAATTTTTATTAGCATTTTTTGACACGCCTGAGATGCGTGTTAAAAAAATGCTATTAAAAATGTAAAATTCTTATATTTTGTCGAAGTAAATTCAAAAGCCCGCCAATTTTCAAATTAAAATAGCATTACAGCTTTTTATATTACCGACTGAGTATTAGTTGCACAAAACTATCCCACATGTCGCTGAAGGCAAACATGTTGCCATATTTATACAAAGAAACGGCAACTCTTAATTATCCTTCCTCCATGCATGGATCTTTTTAGCAGAAGTTGTTGGAACATAATACTTAATAGATATTTTTTCCCTGGCAATTTTTGATCTTTTACACTTTTGCCCTTCACAACATGCAACTACAAAACTATCTTGTTTACATTTTTCTTTAAGAGAATACAGTTTTACATGAAAATCTCGAATTTGCCGCTTTGTTAATGTGGAACAATAATACGGTTTGCCTGGCTGACCATTATGTTCACAGGTGAGAAATTCCGGCAATTGTTTTGGGGTATGCCTAAAATAATACAATTTCTTGTCATTTTTATTCATACAAAATCAATATAATTTTGTTTACTTTAATCTTTTATACTTTTGCCGCTTACTTTTCTCTTTACATTTTTTTTACACATGTTCCTCGGGGAAGGCTGTATTTTTGAACTCACACTGTCATTAATTTTATACATTTCATTGTCTATCTCCATTTTTTAAACTCTTCATAGATGTTTTAATTTTAAACAAAACACACCGTACTCACTGAACAACAGAACAAAATGAACTAATTGGATCACAACGCCGATTTTACAAACAAACAGCACGACTCTAACCACGTGTGTAAAATTGCGGACTGTGATTGGACCCGTTGCAAAAAGATAGTTTTGCATCCAGCGCGTCAAAACAAAAAGCGAATTTTGCATTAAACTGCGATTTTTAAACTTGTTTTCTCGTGCTAAAAAGTTAGTTTTGTCCCATAATACCTTAACACAATATCAGTATTTACTAAAGCAACAAGATGGCGTGCTTAACTCATTTTTCGCATTTTTGTCAAAAAGCGAGTTTTGCATCTAGGGCACTCAAATTACACACTCCTAATCATCATTATTGTCGTATATAGAAAAAAGAAGATTTTAAATAAAAGTTGTGTGATGGTGGCTGAATTTTGGTAAAATACGATAAAAACAGTGACATATTATAATATGATGATGCCCCGTCAGCAGTGCATCTTCCTGTGATAGCCTCATGCCACATAGCACAGATGTTACCGTCATCCTGGAGGGAAGCAAAGGTTTCATTGAAAACAACAAGCCTAAAAATTAATATAATTAAATATTTGGGAGCACTAAATTTTAAAATATTTACCTAGAGACAAAAAAAGAGTTTTTAGTAGACATTTTTGGCAGAAGTAAAACTTTCTGCATATCAACGCTAGAAACTTTTTCACCTGAAGTAAGTTCTTTAGCTTTATCAGCTTGGTATTCCTCCCTCGCTTCTGTGTAAAACATTTTATGATCATTATAGTAGATACATTTTTTACATGTGCAAATTGAATTGAGTTCACTACTATGAGTTTTGTAAATCTTGATGTCACACTCATCTTGCGAAGGTCGAGGGAATCCAATATTCTTTTGCTTAAATATATTTCTTTAAAGGTCGTTTCCAACTTTTTGTCCTATAGAAAAAAATCTTTCCACATAAAAGATATTGTTAGTTCTGGTGGTAAGTAACGACGATTTGGTAATAGTGTGAAACAACTGGATTAAAAGAATAATTATTTCAGTTTGGTGATCTAATTTTTGACTGTTTAAAATAGCTCTGGCAACAAGACCTTTGTCATCTTTGGTTTTAGCTACTCCATTTTCTGAGTTTCTTTTTTCTCTTAAATGAGCGGTAATTATTCCGTCTGTCTTAAGACCAAGTATGTGCAAAAACATTGTTTTGCGCACGTCTTCATTTATATTATTACCAGATTCTGAGTGATTCTTTATTGATAAAAAATATCGAATGGAATAATTTCTGTTTGATGATAATGCCTCTTGTACCCTGGTTTTAACACCGTGTTGTTTAATATGCGAATCCAGAAAGAGTCTTCTTTCGCCAAATGTCATGGTCCAAAATTTAGTTCTTATGTTCTTTCTTTCCAAGTCACAAATTTTTTTGAACACTTTTTGCGACTTTATCACTGCAAGGAAGTAGTAGGGGATATTTTTCAAAAAGATTTCTCTTCTGTTTACCTTTAAAGCAGATTTTGTCTATTATGCCATCCAGAACTTCTTTACAAATTTAATCTATGTTTTCACTTTCCATAATAACAGTTGCTTTTTTGATATTATTATTCGCATTGTTGGAATTTGCTTTTACATCTTCAGACGCTAGGCATTTTAATATTTGAGAGTTTTTATCTAAACTAAGCTGACTACTTCTCATCGGACACACATAACTTAACTTGTAAGTTAAAAAACGTTTTTTTTAACTGGTTCAAAATCGGCATCTGCATCCGAATCATCAAAATCTGAAAATTTCTCCATAATGTCATTATTTCTGTCCTGAGTAGGATTTTCAGTCGAGTGTTCAACGTCTTGACAATCATCAGAAGTTGCTTTTGACGTACTGGCTATTCGATTTTCGGAAACTTTCGTATTAGAATTTTGCCTAAAAAGAGTATACTCTTAAATTTTAAAGAAGAGTTTTGGGAAGTTTATTTTTCACGTTTATTTCTTAGACGGTCTTTTGTAATGTTATTTTACTTAGTATACAGAGCTCAATATATAGGGTGTAAATAAATCAGTGCAAACATTTTCGGGTGGTGATTCTTACGCCCATTTTAAGAAAAAAGCTTTATATGTCATAAACGTGATAACTTGTAAGATACCGGGAGTTAAGGTTTAAAGTTAAAACATGTTTGATTATTTTTCAAAACCAGTATAGATATTTAAATAAAACTTGGTATAGCTTCTATGCATTAACAGGCATTTTCTGAAGTAAACAATTTTTTTTTACTTCAACCAGCGGCGGTTCCTGAAAGATTGCAGCGAAGTATTTTAAAATAAAAATATCGTACGCCACTTCTTTACCTGAAAACAAAAATTATTTTCGAAATCCTCATTCATTAAAATTTTCGCACTTATTTATTTAGTCAAGTGACTATGTTAAACTGATACTAATAACAAGTGAATTTGACAATAATAACGGTTTGGCTCACTGGACCGAATTTTTAGACTCTATTGTGGCGCTTAACGTGTTAATCTACATTCTATTCCTTATAATAAATGAGGTAGAAACTCAAATATCGGACAAACTGTACAAGAAAAATATACAGAATAATGCTTGTCGCTTACCACACTGTCTATAAAAACTGAAGTCATCTTCACTAAAAAACAAACAATTTACAAAATCGACACTCGAAACAATTAAAAAGTATGTGTATATCCCTTCAACTATGTCATAATGATATTATAGCCTCATAATCTCCAAATTGAGATCCTGTTTCTACATCAGTCATTACACCAATTAAAAGATGAGAACAAAGTGTCGTTCAAATGAGCTCAAATATCCATCATTAGCGCTGTACGAGCCACGCCAAACGACCTTATTTACTCGATGCATTTTTTCTTCGTCTTCTTTGCTGCAACTGAACGGCATACTGATTACCCTGCATCTGATCAGAGATAGATTAGCATAATACATTATTATTCAGCTTGCTATCAAATAAAGCATGTCATTTGCTCTCAAAAAGTGGTGCTAGCCTTGCTCCGCGGAGCAGAAAATGTGAGTAAAAATGCTGGAATTTCTATAGTCAAATTTAATAGATGAAATTACGTGTAGTAGAGACCGTGCTTCTGCTGACAAGAGCCATAGTTGGAATTTGTGTACAAAAGGCGAAAAGTTTAGCATTTTCGCTTGAGAAAATAAGCATCGTAGAATCTCTTGATAGCGACAATGACTATTCGTGCTGAAATTATTACAATATAGTCCAGACGCCAAACAGAGTAGGGAGAGTCTGAAACGTGGCCTCATTTTTATTAGAAAATAAAAACTAAAATAAGATATTTTAAGAGGTTCTAATAACTATCTTTACCAATAGAGCATTACACTCTTTTCGAAATATTAAATATATAGTCTATAAAATATAAATTTTTAGTATAAAAACATTTACAATTAGTTGGGCTCTTTACCCCTCGAATATATGCATGTAAAATATTTGGTCCCATTACTTCTTAAGCCTGCGAAAGTTAAAATACTTCCCTTTGCACCTTAGCTTGCTCATGTAAAAATATTTGGGTCCTTTTCCCCTAAGTCTGTCTATAATATTTGGATGTTTTTCCTCTTAAGCTTGTCCATGTAAAAATATTTGATCCTTCTACCTCTTACACCTGTCCATGTAATAATATTTGGTATATTTATACCTTACGATTAAAGCTAAGGTATGGTGATAAAATTATTATCACTGAAAAATCGGGAACATCAACATTCATATGCTTAGTAGACAATCATCATGATATTTTGAATCAAGCTTGGTATAAAAAGAAAAAATTGAATAAAAAAAGAAGTACTACTCAGAAACTTAGAAGCTGCTGCAGCAATCATCCGCAAAGATATTCAATCCACAGTGTTAGATAATTCTAACTACCCTCCACCAAGTCGCATGTTTGAATATTTAAACAACGGATGAGGATGAGGAGAGGAGGATGAGGATGAGGATGAGGATGAGGATGAGGATGAGGATGAGGATGAGGATGAGGATGAGGATGAGGATGAGGATGAGGATGAGGATGAGGATGAGGATGAGGATGAGGATGAGGATGAGGATGAGGATGAGGATGAGGATGAGGATGAGGATGAGGATGAGGATGAGGATGAGGATGAGGATGAGGATGAGGATGAGGATGAGGATGAGGATGAGGATGAGGATGAGGATGAGGATGAGGATGAGGATGAGGATGAGGATGAGGATGAGGATGAGGATGAGGATGAGGGATGAGGATGAGGATGAGGATGAGGATGAGGATGAGGATGAGGATGAGGATGAGGATGAGGATGAGGATGAGGATGAGGATGAGGATGAGGATGAGGATGAGGATGAGGATGAGGATGAGGATGAGGATGAGGATGAGGATGAGGATGAGGATGAGGATGAGGATGAGGATGAGGATGAGGATGAGGATGAGGATGAGGATGAGGATGAGGATGAGGATGAGGATGAGGATGAGGATGAGGATGAGGATGAGGATGAGGATGAGGATGAGGATGAGGATGAGGATGAGGATGAGGATGAGGATGAGGATGAGGATGAGGATGAGGATGAGGATGAGGATGAGGATGAGGATGAGGATGAGGATGAGGATGAGGATGAGGATGAGGATGAGGATGAGGATGAGGATGAGGATGAGGATGAGGATGAGGATGAGGATGAGGATGAGGATGAGGATGAGGATGAGGATGAGGATGAGGATGAGGATGAGGATGAGGATGAGGATGAGGATGAGGATGAGGATGAGGATGAGGATGAGGATGAGGATGAGGATGAGGATGAGGATGAGGATGAGGATGAGGATGAGGATGAGGATGAGGATGAGGATGAGGATGAGGATGAGGATGAGGATGAGAGGATGAGGATGAGGATGAGGATGAGGATGAGGATGAGGATGAGGATGAGGATGAGGATGAGGATGAGGATGAGGATGAGGATGAGGATGAGGATGAGGAT
>OV651813.1:38489080-38506972 GCA_927349885.1 Psylliodes chrysocephalus
ATTACTGGGAATGGCCTCTTTCATTGAACCTTAGTCCATTCCATATGAATTATTTGGTCCCTTTTTTCCGCATTTGACTCCATTTTCTTCCTGCTGTGGATTTGGCTCCCACAGACTCAAAATGGACCCAACATCATGTCAAGCTCCATTGGCGGTATAACTCATGCCCTCTGAGAGCTTGGTGGTACTGGTTGGCGGATATGGATGGAAACAGTCTCTTTGTAGCCTTGGATTCTGGAGTCCTGGAATTCGGCCAATTCTCTGCCGTGGATCGTGGAATCGTGGAACTCTGGGTTCCCTTGGTACGGTCCTGGATTTTGATAACTATCACGATTTGGACTTCGTGATCGTCCTGGAAACGGTGCTGATGGTGACTCTGGCAAAGGTAGTACGGTGTTGACCTCTTCTTCTTTCTTCTTTTCCTTCTTCTTTTTTCTTTTTCTTCTTCTTGTGCAGTGGCAACGTCTTTTGATTATCCTATGACAAAAATATTATTTACATTTCAGGTTTTCCAACAAAAAAAACAAATCTTTTATACAAATTTCCTTAATTATCCCAAAAGCACATTTACAGTTACGAAAACAAATATGTTTTATAATATACCAAAATTATTTTTTTTATTATTGAACTAGAAAACGTTATTTATTTTTAAATCTCTATCTCGCAATTATTTATATTTACTATGAATATTAAATTTCAAAACATTGTAACTAGAATATATTTTTTTTGAGTAGGTAGCATTTTCTAATTCTCTGAGGACTTACAAATTTATGCAGTTCTTATTTTATTTCAAAATTAATCCCACTAAGATTTTATAAATTTGTATTTCTCCCCATTTTTGTTTTCGAAACGAATCAACAATCAAAGCTAGTATGTTTTATTACAGAAACAATACTTTTATTTATTTCCTGGCCATTAAAAATAAACAACATATATCTCTAAGAATAAAACATACTTTTGTTAAATGCACATAAGCGTAGATTAAATAGTTGTCTACACCTAATAAAACCCAATAAAATACCCTTTTTAAATAATTCTTATCCAATAAATCCAATACATTACCCCTTTTAAAATAATTTTTATGTCATTAATTCTATACTACTTCTTTTGAAATTTCCTATATTGTAATATTTTCTACTTCTAATCTGTTGAATTTAAAATATATGATTAATACCCTACTTTACCTATATACTTTATATATATTTTTACCACCTGTTGATATTATATTTCCTTTTCTTCTTATTCTTCTTTCGATTTCGCTTGAAATTCTGCATCTCCATACTTTGAAACGTTTCTGTTTCTATCGCAATTTTCTCATCTGGTGGCGCGTCGTGGCGCCTGGCATAGCGGCGTAGCTCTCTGGTAGAGCGGCGTTGCTTCTTGGTTGAGCGATCTGGCTCCTAAAAAATCGTTATTGCTCCCTGGTAGAGCGGCGTTCTCCTAATTACTTGTCGTTGCCCCCTGGTAGAGCGGCATTCTCCTATAAAATCGGCGTTGCTTCTTGATAGAGCGGAATGGCTCCTAAAATCTCGGCGTTGCTCCCTGATAGAGCGGTCTGAATCCAATTTTTCTCTCGTGGACATCTTGTCCTGACATCAAAGGGCGTTGTTTAGGGCTGGTCGGAAACTGCGTCGATCCATATGTGACCCCAAACTCCCTCCAATCTATTTACCTTAATTTGTAACCATCACAGTCTGGAGAAAAGGTCCTTAGAGCTTATCCCTTCACACCGTGACGTGACAACATCTCCTCTAGTTTTGTCCTGTCGTGGACACTGCTTGGGGGTTGATCGGAATTGTACCTCGATCGGATGTCCCCAAACTTTTTTCTTTTTCTTCCTGTTTCTTTGCAACTGGTAGCGGACCGCATTTCTCTAAAACACAAAATTCACACATTACTACATAATCACTTAACATATCAACTTTTGCTCTGCCTCTTTTGGGCAGTCCAAACCTCTTTAAATCATCTTAAGATGTGCTTATTCGCACATCTCGCATTTGTACGCCTTTTCTTTCTTTCTCGTTCATGTAGAACACGTTTCTCTTTCTCCTCAAACTCTATTGCTGATGGCCTGCTAAACATCTTTAATCTAAAACACTGTATATCTATATTATTATTTTTAATTCACAAAATTTAAACCTTAAAATCCCATATACTTCTGAAAAAAAAAATTATTTAAAAAATGCCAATTTTTCATTAACGCTGTACGTCGCTGAACTAACTTTACCTATATAACTGACCTACGACAACTGATAGCAATGCACATTGAAATAAATACTTTGCGAAAATGTAATATCATATTTATAGTTCATTATAGTTCAATGTCAATTTTTTATGTAAATAGTGACAATATTTACCTTTAAATTCTTTATCATCTAAACTAGATATACTTATACATCATCAACCTATTTAAATATTTTCCCTTCGCAATTCTTATTTAACATCATAGTTATTTTAAAATAAATTAAAATTCTCCTTTTGAATAATTTTCTCTTTATTGAAATGATGACTTTTTGTACACAAAGAAATATAATATTATAAATAAAATTGTATACTATTTTCGACTTGACCCTAATGTTTATTGTTACAATTATTTTCAATGTCAATGTTTTGTTTAAACAACTACTTAGTTAAAACATTATATTAAATTCTCATCTATTTATTTATCTTTGTTTTTTTTTCAATTCAGGTTCGCTAATTTATTTAATAAAATGAAATTTGCATTTATCACTTGATTTCTGTATCTACTCAATTTAGTTTATTAAAAGGCACTTGTCCTCTCTAAAAAAATTACAAAATTTAAAAAAAATGTCTGTAAAAAAATGATATATCTCCTTATCCTTATCTTTAATAACAAATTTTCCCTTTCCTTCCAACCAGTCAAATACTATCAAAAAACACCGCTGTCACCAAATGTAACAACCAGTTAATCCTTAAGACCAACGCTCGTCACCAAATGTAACAACCGGTTAGCCTAAAGACCATTTGGAACTACTGATAGGTCTTTAGCTACTGTTGTTAATATACTATTAAGGGATAAAGGCAGCGCCTGTCACCAGCCCTAGGGTCCTGGAGTCCTGAAGGAACATCCATTCGCCAGTGGCAAAAAAAAATAATAAAGAAAAATAATAAATTTACAAAAAAAAAACATCCCTTAATAGCATATGTCGAGCGGTTCTTGGCAACTAGTTTTAGACTCTTTTAGTCCTAAGGGAATAGAAACGCCGAGGCTTCTCAAATGCTCGGAGTATTTTGCTGGTTTGGGAAAGGAGGAGAGATTAATAATAAGTATTAAAACATTAACAAATGTATATTAACAATAAATAAAAAACTTGACAAATAGTCTTCAGAAAAAAATGAATAAAATTCCATTTAGAGAATAATGCACTATAACTAATAGTAATAAAGATAAGCATAAAATATAATTCGGGACGAAAATGTAAAATTGGCATTTATATGTAAATCAATTAATCAATTATTATTAAACAAAATTAAGTTAAAATATTTACCCATAATTCACATCGTACACAAAAACTTTACACATTACTTTACAATAAAAAAACCAGGGTTTCGCCCGAGGGGCGAAAGTTCTGGACCTTAGTCCGAACCCGACTGAGCCTTTCCCCCAAGTGATCCTTTCTATATAAACCAAAATTTATGTGACTGTTGATTGTATTTTACAATGTCACGTTCAATGTAAATTAATAAAATGAAGGTTTGTTTCATTGTCATAAGTGTCTTTTTAATTATTTAATTTAAACATTAAATACTTGTTTAGAATTTTTGGTAAATTCTTTAGATTTTTTCAATTAATAATAATGCCAATTATTACATTAGCAGATACTTCGTGCCTCTTAATTTTTTTCATTTAGGTACTTTAAACCCTTAAATCCGGTTCCCTTAAGGTAGTTTACTCGTAAAACGGCTTTTCTTAAGAATTCAATAAAATTGAAATATAAGGTTAATGAAAGTGTCTTTTATGTAACTAAAAAAAATTAAATTTTTTGACCGTCTTTGACAAGATTAACAATGAAAATGTGCGTAATTAACACTCTTGAATCCTCTCATGTTCACAAGTAATGCATTTATTTCAAGATATCTCGAAAACGGTTCTTACAATATTTTTTAAAAACTAATGTAATGTAAATCAAGAAGTTATAAAATTTTCTAAAGAAACGCTGAATTTTTTGACCGTCTTAGTAAAAAGATATAGATTTTTAAAATAAAAATATTTTTAAAGCAATCGACGCGTAGTTGCGTAAAATTATTACAACTTGGCAACGTTGCATACGCTGCAATCAACGCGTTTGTACCAAAGTAACACTCGATCAGCTAAAAGGATGTTATAACCTCGCGACCTTTTTTGAAAAATTAATTCGTCCACTGTATTTGAGATCTGGAATCAGCGGTTCTGTTTGAACCAAAACAAACCCTTAAAATTAATGTGAGGAAGTTACAAATTTCTATAGCAAACCATTCCTATATTTATGAGGTTGCCAGATGAATTTTATTAAAATCCATATATATAAGCTTACATGTGTTTTGTACAGTCTCTTACAAAAATAAAATTGATTAGCATTGAGAATCTCGAACTATTGGTATTCACCATTAAGCGATATTTTTATGTACGACTGTCGCGAGTGAACTACCTTAATGCTTTCTAAATAGAGGAAACTTTTTACGCTGGCAGAGAGCTAGTGTAGCAAATTATTTGCTATTATCGGAAAAAAAAAACATCTTGAATTTCTCTGCAGATTATCATCAAAATATGTCTTATGTCTTATTCGAGCAATAATTTTAACAATAACTGATACCTAATTTTCCATCAAATGCGGTTGTAATCATGCATATTGCCCCGTACCATTTCCAGAAAAGAGGTGAAATGCCTAAAGCTCGCAAATATGTTATATCTTCATTTTCAATAATATGGATGTAATATATCCTTCCACAGCTTTAAAAAAAGATCTGGCTTTACTAAATAGATTTTAATACTGCACTAGCAATCGCAGCAGCTGATCGATCAGATATACCATATTTATCGCATACAAAACCTTTGTAGGTAACTTTGTTCTCATTTTAGTGTGTTTTGAGGTAGAGGGTTTGGATTAAGTTTGGATTAATAAAGTCATCATCTGAAGAGGATTAATATTTTGAGGAGCAAATTAAAATTTTAACTTTAATTTTTTCGGCCCATCCTACCCTACAGCCCTTACTGTCAAGCCGCCACTGCTTAAAACACACTAACAACTCTTATTTTCATAAAAATTTTTGCTTAACCAGATCACGGAGAAAACGGGTATTGTTGAAAACTCGTTATAATATAATTTTCGGTTGACCCTTTTACAAATGATCTTGCCTTCCTCTATATTGTGTAGTTAAACCATTATTTCTGCGATTTACACTAACAATGGCCATTTTCATTAAATTTCTTGTTTAACCAGATCACGTGGGATACGAGTATTATTTAAGACTCGTTATAATAGAATTTTCGGATGACCCTTTTACAAATTATCTTGTCTTCCTCTATATTGTGTAGTTAATCCACTATTTTAGCAATTTATTTATTATCAGCTTTACTGCTTTGTGAATAACCCGAAAACTGTCTGTGTCATAAAATAGAAATTAAAATTAAGAACAAATGTGTTGCAGTTGATGATATCTGTAACACAGCCCACCAAAGACGCCTATGCCAAATTTATAGATTTGCTGAACATAATATTTTAATAACCCATACATGGGTCTCAGGGGTGTGATCGCTATAGGTCCTGCGATCCATATCGCGTATATCATACGGAATTGTGGGATGGGGAGGTTTGGCGGATAATCACTTAAAGAAACTAGAAGTATTACAAAAGAGATTCCTAAAAATAATATTAAATAAACCATTTCTTTATTCCTTTTGATACTTTGTATCAAGAATCAAATAACCTTGATATTAGACAGATTTATTTTTATAAAATAGTTACCTCTATTGAAATAGAAACAAACAGTCATATTCAACATAACTATGAGACTAGACAAAAAACAAATAAGTTATTAAAAACAGTATCAGCTTCAAAAACCATTGCTTGACCTTCTAGAACTGTCATCTAGAATATTCTTGACGGGGTAATGACATTTCTGGAATATTCTATCTTCTTTTACTTGTACTTTTACTTATGACGACCGCAGCACTCTAGAGCGATGAGTAACATTCCACTTCTTTTTATATCTGTACGTTTCCTATGATGGCCGCAGGCTACTGCAGGGTGCTGCGTAACATTATTTTCATATTTAATTTATTTTTGACTAATACATACAAATGTATACATAGTTCAAGCTTTTACTGCAACATTTATTTTAGTTTTTTATTTTATTATATTGCTTTCTAAGGCATTGTAATAAAATGATAATGTTCAAACTTTTTAATGTATATTTATAGTGCAAGGTCTATGAACAAATGAGCATTAGTTTCTTGGTTTCAAATAAATACCTATTTAAATTTACCTTTTTTATATTTCAAGTGTTTTGAAAACACTTGTGCATATATAATTAATTAAAGCAAAAAATTATTTATTTTAAAAATATATTACTTTATTTTCTGTTTTTATAAATAACCTAGTTAGGATGACTTACAAAAGTCCTAATATAAAGGAAACTAGATATATTTTTTTGGAAAATAATAAGAAAAAGACATAAATAACGAAGGCAGACAACACAAGGAGAGTTTCTTTCATCGAAAGGAAAAAAAATCTTTACACTCTTTCAGGATATCTTGAAAGAATTTAATGCTAATGATCTCCAGAGTATTGCCTAATGGCGGAAAACGAGGTTTGATGAAAATGCACGATTTTCAGCTCTAAGCAACTATAAATTATTTTGAATATCGTCGACAAGGTAGCGGGTAAAACGTAATATCGGCATTTTTCGCAATATTACCTTTTCAGACCGATAAGCACTGCGCCATAGCTGTAGCCTTTCGAACATTTCAAGAGGACTACTGCTTTTTGATTAAGGGACTCATAAATTGCGTTCGGATTTTTTGTAAACTTGGTTGGCTTGAATATTTTATTTCGATTTTTGTACCTAATCATCATCATCATCTAGTCATTCAATTCTTCTCGGATTATGGCTAATGCTATCCTTTTTATGAGAAGGATTATTACTCGTATTATTTTTTTTTTAAATCATTGTTGGCCCTGGAAGTTTTGTAATTTTCTTCCACTTCTTTCTATCTTTGTATTTTCGTTATCAGTCTGTTTTTGGCTAACAATGTATTTTGGTTTTCTTTTCGTTAAATATATGTTATTATATATATATCTAACGATATTTTTCTTCTAATATTTCTTCTAATTCCTTATTTGTTTAAATCTGTTTTTTCCTTCTTCTCGGTCCTGTTTTATTTTACTATCTTTCTTTCGGTAATTTTGCTTATGCTTTTTCACTTTGGCAATTTTTGTTTCTTTTTACTGCCTGGTATTATTTGTTTTTCAAGTCCTTAGATATCTGTCCAATTGTTACTTATAAGTAATTTACCGAGGTGGACCAATACAAATTATTTTTTCTAGGGCAATAAATTGTTTTATCTACGACTTCTTACGAAAAAACATCGTTTAGCGAAACTTGATTTACGTTACTATTAAAAGAAAATTGACAGCTTTATTATTAATAATAAAATTACTCCTTCTAAACGAGTTTGCTTCAGTATTCTTTAAATGAAAACAAAATGAAAGTTGTATTTTTTTTTGTTTTGAACAGCTTTATTGAGATCGTAGAAAGAGTATAATGTTTAATCATTTTTTAAACAAACTTGGCTTCTCCTCGGTTTTTAAATTGTTATCTCGCTTCAAAAAATATAATTTTTGTTACTCGAAAACAATATAGTATTTTATGGTCTTTGAATTTCCAGATTTTTCCAATCCTTTTTTTTGCTTCAATTTCCTCTTATTTTATTAACCGACCTCAAAAAAGGAGAAGGTCCTCAATTCGTCGGTATATTTTTTTTGTGTATATTCAGCGATAATTCTTTAACACGGTGTCCGATTTCAATGATTCTTTTTTTGTTAGAAAGGGGGGTACTTCAGGGGTGGTTCCAATAAATTTGGTCAAAATCTAATAATCGGATATATCAGAAAATCCTCAACTACTTCATTTTTTATATATGTTTAGCGATAATTTTTTACCAATATGTCCGATTTTTATGATTCTTTTTTTGTTAGTACCTCAGGAGTGGTCCCATTTAAATTTGCTCAAAATCTAAAAATTGGGTCTATGAGAAAATCCAATCCTCAAATTCTTCATTTTTGATATATGTTAGCGATAATTCTTTACCACCTTGTCCGATTTATATGATTCTTTTTTTGTTAGTAATGGGGTACCTCAGGGGTTGTTCCATATAAATTTGGTTAAGATGTGGTGATTGCATCTGCACGATTTTGAAGTCGGTTTTTTTAAATTTTTAATTTTTAATACTTGTTTATTTTTAACCGACTTCAAAAAAGGAGGATGTTCTTAATTCGTTGGTATGTTTTTTTTATGTATGTTCAGCGATAATTCTTTAACACAGTGTCCGATTTCAATGATTCTTTTTTTGTTAGAAAGGGGGTACTTCAGGAGTAGTTCCATATAAATGTGGACAAAATCTATTGATTGGGTCTGTGAGAAAATCCACAAACTCTTAATTTTTTATATATGTTTAACGATAATTTTTTACCACTATGTCCGATTTCTATGATTCTTTTTTTGTTAGTTAGGAGGTACCTCAGGAGTGGTCCCATATAAATTTGCTCAAAATCTAAAAATTGGGTCCATGAGAAAATCCTCAAATTCTTCATTTTTTATGTATGTTTAGCGATAATTCTTTAACATATCCGATTTATATGATTCTTTTTTTGTTAGTAATGGGTGGTCCCATATAAATTTGGTTAAGATGTGGTAATGGCATCTGCACGATTTTGAAGTCGGTTTCATAAAATTACTTTTAATACTTGTTATTTTATTAGTGCCACACCCAAAATAAACAAAGAGAACAACACGAAAATATACTGTATTATATTGCCTATTATTAGTCAGAGTAAATCCTAATTGAGAGAAAAAAATATACTTTCACGCATTATAATTGCATCACAAAGTTTAATTAAATTAAAGATACCTATCTCAAAAAATATCCAGAGAATTCTTCATCTGCGAGTACCTAAGTTTAATTTATTCTATGTTGTAGCCTAAAACAAATCTTAAACTTCTAAAAATTTCTCTTTGGATGTTGTTAGTATGCTCAACGAAATTTAATTTGCAGATATTTGAAAGTTGTACATCTCTTCAATAAATTATTTTTAATATTGTAAATTAAAAATGATGGGGCTACTTTTACGAGTAAAGGTCATTGCATTATACTTAGGAGAGTTAAGCGGAATTGAATTTTCTGATGACCAATTGTTAACTTTATTTATGTCTCCAATACCGGACACTGAACTAAATAACTTTAAATCGTCTGCAAATCGTCCATAAAGAAAATAAATAGCAATGGACCCAATACTGAACCTTGCGGGACCCTAGAGAAAACATCAATTTTAAACGATTTGTCATCACGGTATTCTATACAATTTTCTTTGAGTTAGGTATGTATTAAAAAAATTAACAAATGATTTAGTCAATCCTAAATTGGAAAGTTGTACAATAGGACACCATGGTCCAACTGATCAAAAACCTAAAAAAAATATGCATGAATAACATTAACCTGATCGCCATTATCTAAATGATCTATGATTTATTGCGTTAAGCACATTAAGTTTGTTGTTGTGGATCTGCCAGGATAAAAGTTATGTTGCGCCATACATAATAATATACAGTGTGCCTCATTGAGAATGGGACACGAAACAACTGAAGATTTTCTGACTAAAAATAAGACGAATAAACGAAACATGCTTAATAAAACATTATAGGTTTAAGAAATACAGGTTAAAGTTGAAAATTCAAAAATAAATAATGGCTATATTTTTTTGTTTCTAAGTATAATTTTACTAAATTTGATAAACATTTTTGGTATCATAAGATACACCTATCGACAAAACAATCAGTTACATAAATTCTGACAGTGGCATACGGCATGGTTAAGTAACATCTTCATCCCCCTAAATTTTAAGCCACTGTACAAAACTTATTTGGACTATAAATTTACATTTTTTAATTTTTTCTAAATAAATTATAGACTCTTGTAGAAAACTCATAAAGTTATTGGTTTTAGAGATATTCAAAGGTGGATATTCCTTAATTTAATTTATTTTTTATTTAAAAACAATTGAATTTAGACATAATATAGTGTTTAGACACAAATACTTAGATTAATTAATCCGTAGAATTCAAAAATAAAATAAAATACAGAGTGTTCCAATTGAAAAATATATATATTTTTATATTGTCTTGCTTTTTGAGAGCACCTTGTATTTTAGAAAATATTTTTCCAATAGGCGCCTCTGCGGACTGTAAAACTTTGACATTTTCTCGCATTTTTAAAAACAACTAAGATAGTTTACTTTTACCTACTAATGGATCACCCTGAATATGGCATCGCATTATAAATAAAAAAAACTATTTTAAAAACTTTGGAAAAATAGCAAACTATTGTAATGGGTCGATAGCTTTTAACTTTTCATTATTTGTTCTCTTTTTCTAAAAATGGACCATATTCGTCCAGATACGAGGGTGGTTTGACGGAAGAGTGACTTTTCAATGCAAAAGTTACTTTACTGTAAAAAAATATTTTATATTTCAATATAATTTATTTTTAACTCTACACACTTAGCTCAGCAAGTTTCCAATTTTTTCAAACCATCCGAAAAATAATATTTCGAAAGTTCCGCAAGATCGCCTCTTCATTTGTCTGAAATCGCTTTCCACAAAGCCATGTTTTTAAGTTTAGGAACAGAAAGTATGTAACGGTTAAAACCCTTTTCGTTATTTAGACCCAAACATTGGACGGTTGGAACCGTTTTCGTTATTTTAACATCTCTACCCTAATGTCATTGGTCGTTTATGCCTTGTGTCAAAGAATACATACCCAAGAAGCGAAACTGAATGAGTTTTTCTATGTACCAAAGTAGCAGCGACCTTGACGTAAATGGGAACTTAATACACTGGGAAACGTATAATTCCAATCAATTTGTGTTGTTTGGTTCATGAGAATTAAACACATACTAAAGTTAAAATGACGGAAAATTCTTACTATGTTCAATAGATAATGTTAATAATAAATAATAATAATAATAATAATAATAATAATAATAATAATAATAATAATAATAATAATAATAATAATAATAATAATAATAATAATAATAATAATAATAATAATAATAATAATAATAATAATAATAATAATATAATAATAATAATAATAATAATAATAATAATAATAATAATAATAATAATAATAATAATAATAATAATAATAATAATAATAATAATAATAATAATAATAATAATAATAATAATAATAATAATAATAATAATAATAATAATAATAATAATAATAATAATAATAATAATAATAATAATAATAATAATAATAATAATAATAATAATAATAATAATAAATAATAATAATAATAATAATAATAATAATAATAATAATAATAATAATAATAATAATAATAATAATAATAATAATAATAATAATAATAATAATAATAATAATAATAATAATAATAATAATAATAATAAAAATAATAATAATAATAATAATAATAATAATAATAATAATAATAATAATAATAATAATAATAATAATAATAATAATAATAATAATAATAATAATAATAATAATAATAATAATAATAATAATAATAATAATAATAATAATAATAATAATAATAATAATAATAATAATAATAATAATAATAATAATAATAATAATAATAATAATAATAATAATAATAATAATAATAATAATAATAATAATAATAATAATAATAATAATAATAATAATAATAATAATAATAATAATAATAATAATAATAATAATAATAATAATAATAATAATAATAATAATAATAATAATAATAATAATAATAATAATAATAATAATAATAATAATAATAATAATAATAATAATAATATAATAATAATAATAATAATAATAATAATAATAATAATAATAATAATAATAATAATAATAATAATAATAATAATAATAATAATAATAATAATAATAATAATAATAATAATAATAATAATAATAATAATAATAATAATAATAATAATAATAATAATAATAATAATAATAATAATAATAATAATAATAATAATAATAATAATAATAATAATAATAATAATAATAATAATAATAATAATAATAATAATAATAATAATAATAATAATAATAATAATAATAATAATAATAATAATAATAATAATAATAATAATAATAATAATAATAATAATAATAATAATAATAATAATAATAATAATAATAATAATAATAATAATAATAATAATAATAATAATAATAATAATAATAATAATAATAATAATAATAATAATAATAATAATAATAATAATAATAATAATAATAATAATAATAATAATAATAATAATAATAATAATAATAATAATAATAATAATAATAATAATAATAATAATAATAATAATAATAATAATAATAATAATAATAATAATAATAATAATAATAATAATAATAATAATAATAATAATAATAATAATAATAATAATAATAATAATAATAATAATAATAATAATAATAATAATAATAATAATAATAATAATAATAATAATAATAATAATAATAATAATAATAATAATAATAATAATAATAATAATAATAATAATAATAATAATAATAATAATAATAATAATAATAATAATAATAATAATAATAATAATAATAATAATAATAATAATAATAATAATAATAATAATAATAATAATAATAATAATAATAATAATAATAATAATAATAATAATAATAATAATAATAATAATAATAATAATAATAATAATAATAATAATAATAATAATAATAATAATAATAATAATAATAATAATAATAATAATAATAATAATAATAATAATAATAATAATAATAATAATAATAATAATAATAATAATAATAATAATAATAATAATAATAATAATAATAATAATAATAATAATAATAATAATAATAATAATAATAATAATAATAATAATAATAATAATAATAATAATAATAATAATAATAATAATAATAATAATAATAATAATAATAATAATAATAATAATAATAATAATAATAATAATAATAATAATAATAATAATAATAATAATAATAATAATAATAATAATAATAATAATAATAATAATAATAATAATAATAATAATAATAATAATAATAATAATAATAATAATAATAATAATAATAATAATAATAATAATAATAATAATAATAATAATAATAATAATAATAATAATAATAATAATAATAATAATAATAATAATAATAATAATAATAATAATAATAATAATAATAATAATAATAATAATAATAATAATAATAATAATAATAATAATAATAATAATAATAATAATAATAATAATAATAATAATAATAATAATAATAATAATAATAATAATAATAATAATAATAATAATAATAATAATAATAATAATAATAATAATAATAATAATAATAATAATAATAATAATAATAATAATAATAATAATAATAATAATAATAATAATAATAATAATAATAATAATAATAATAATAATAATAATAATAATAATAATAATAATAATAATAATAATAATAATAATAATAATAATAATAATAATAATAATAATAATAATAATAATAATAATAATAATAATAATAATAATAATAATAATAATAATAATAATAATAATAATAATAATAATAATAATAATAATAATAATAATAATAATAATAATAATAATAATAATAATAATAATAATAATAATAATAATAATAATAATAATAATAATAATAATAATAATAATAATAATAATAATAATAATAATAATAATAATAATAATAATAATAATAATAATAATAATAATAATAATAATAATAATAATAATAATAATAATAATAATAATAATAATAATAATAATAATAATAATAATAATAATAATAATAATAATAATAATAATAATAATAATAATAATAATAATAATAATAATAATAATAATAATAATAATAATAATAATAATAATAATAATAATAATAATAATATAATAATAATAATAATAATAATAATAATAATAATAATAATAATAATAATAATAATAATAATAATAATAATAATAATAATAATAATAATAATAATAATAATAATAATAATAATAATAATAATAATAATAATAATAATAATAATAATAATAATAATAATAATAATAATAATAATAATAATAATAATAATAATAATAATAATAATAATAATAATAATAATAATAATAATAATAATAATAATAATAATAATAATAATAATAATAATAATAATAATAATAATAATAATAATAATAATAATAATAATAATACTAATAATAATAATAATAATAATAATAATAATAATAATAATAATAATAATAATAATAATAATAATAATAATAATAATAATACTAATAATAATAATAATAATAATAATAATAATAATAATAATAATAATAATAATAATAATAATAATAATAATAATAATAATAATAATAATAATAATAATAATAATAATAATAATAATAATAATAATAATAATATAATAATAATAATAATAATAATAATAATAATAATAATAATAATAATAATAATAATAATAATAATAATAATAATAATAATAATAATAATAATAATAATAATAATAATAATAATAATAATAATAATAATAATAATAAATAATAATAATAATAATAATAATAATAATAATAATAATAATAATAATAATAATAATAATAATAATAATAATAATAATAATAATAATAATAATAATAATAATAATAATAATAATAATAATAATAATAATAATAATAATAATAATAATAATAATAATAATAATAATAATAATAATAATAATAATAATAATAATAATAATAATAATAATAATAATAATAATAATAATAATAATAATAATAATAATAATAATAATAATAATAATAATAATAATAATAATAATAATAATAATAATAATAATAATAATAATAATAATAATAATAATAATAATAATAATAATAATAATAATAATAATAATAATAATAATAATAATAATAATAATAATAATAATAATAATAATAATAATAATAATAATATAATAATAATAATAATAATAATAATAATAATAATAATAATAATAATAATAATAATAATAATAATAATAATAATAATAATAATAATAATAATAATAATAATAATAATAATAATAATAATAATAATAATAATAATAATAATAATAATAATAATAATAATAATAATAATAATAATAATAATAATAATAATAATAATAATAATAATAATAATAATAATAATAATAATAATAATAATAATAATAATAATAATAATAATAATAATAATAATAATAATAATAATAATAATAATAATAATAATAATAATAATAATAATAATAATAATAATAATAATAATAATAATAATAATAATTAATAATAATAATAATAATAATAATAATAATAATAATAATAATAATAATAATAATAATAATAATAATAATAATAATAATAATAATAATAATAATAATAATAATAATAATAATAATAATAATAATAATAATAATAATAATAATAATAATAATAATAATAATAATAATAATAATAATAATAATAATAATAATAATAATAATAATAATAATAATAATATAATAATAATAATAATAATAATAATAATAATAATAATAATAATAATAATAATAATAATAATAATAATAATAATAATAATAATAATAATAATAATATAATAATAATAATAATAATAATAATAATAATAATAATAATAATAATAATAATAATAATAATAATAATAATAATAATAATAATAATAATAATAATAATAATAATAATAATAATAATAATAATAATAATAATAATAATAATAATAATAATAATAATAATAAATAATAATAATAATAATAATAATAATAATAATAATAATAATAATAATAATAATAATAATAATAATAATAATAATAATAATAATAATAATAATAATAATAATAATAATAATAATAATAATAATAATAATAATAATAATAATAATAATAATAATAATAATAATAATAATAATAATAATAATAATAATAATAATAATAATAATAATAATAATAATAATAATAATAATAATAATAATAATAATAATAATAATAATAATAATAATAATAATAATAATAATAATAATAATAATAATAATAATAATAATAATAATAATAATAATAATAATAATAATAATAATAATAATAATAATAATAATAATAATAATAATAATAATAATAATAATAATAATAATAATAATAATAATAATAATAATAATAATAATAATAATAATAATAATAATAATAATAATAATAATAATAATAATAATAATAATAATAATAATAATAATAATAATAATAATAATAATAATAATAATAATAATAGATAGATAGATAGATAGTTTATTGACAACGTTTACATACAATGGTACGTTTGAAGTCCTATTACATAATTATATAATGTTTTACAAGAAACAATAAATATAAAAAATACAAATATTACAAATTTATAAAAAATGCAAAGGTCACAAATTTATAAAAAAAATACATTGGTCACAAATTTATAAAAATCACGATGATTAAAAACACTTAACATTTTTTTTTAAAAACACAAATAAAACAAAATAAAATACCTACTATTTGGTTTAACATTAAAAAATATTCATCAGTATTATAAAAACAGTAAGTTAGTAAAAAAGTTTTTGCAAAGTTTTTAAAAGTTGTTTTCGACATTAAATCAATTCGTACAAGGCTAAAATGTTTTCTTAATGAATTATACAAAGAGACATCTAAAGAATTATTTTTAGTTATTTGTATCCTAGATTTCCTAACGATTATGTCTTGACAGGATCTGGTCCTATAATTATGCACATCCGAATGTTTTATTAAATGATGTCTATTTTCGTGTGTTTCAATGAGAGTTTCCAGTATGTACATCGATGGTAGTGGCAATATTCCAAGTCTTTTAAAAATTTCTTGGCATGGTTTATTAAAGGGGGCGCCATCTATCAGTCGTACTGCTGTCTTTTGGAGCACGAAAACCTTATGCGCATTGGTAGAATTTCCCCAAAGTAAAACGCCATAATTTATGTTACTGTGGATTAGTGAAAAATATACACTTTTTAGGAGATGATCGGGTAGGCATGACTTTAGTTGACGAAGTACAAATATTTGGGATGCTAATTTAGAACAAACACTATTTATATGGGGTGTCCAATTTAAGTTGGAATCTAAGTAAATTCCCAGTAGTTTCACTGGTTCAGATTTGAGGGCCCATTTATCTGATGTTATTAATAAAGTATTTGTTTTTAACTCATTTAATTTTAGTTTATTTGCCGTGAACCAATCTCCCACTTGATCTAACCCTCCTAATTGATTAGCCTTAGAGAGAACTGTGGTATCATCAGCGAATAATACACAAAATTTTTCAATTGCACCTGGAAGGTCGTTCATAAAAATTATAAATAAAATCGGTCCTAATATAGAGCCTTGAGGCACACCATTAGAAATGGGTAGAATGGTAGATTCTTTATTGTTAAAAGTTACAAGCTGTTTTCTGTTAGTTAAATATGAATCGAACAGCTGTAATTCCCTCCCTCGTATACCATAATACTCCAATTTATTTAAAAGTAGATTTCTTGGGACACAATCA